>JAODAL010037155.1:0-40777 GCA_025379985.1 Phyllomedusa bahiana | reverse complement strand
AAATTTCCCCCCAAAAAAAAAACCCCATTTTTTAAAATTTTGGGGGAAAAAAGGGATTTGGAAAACACCCTTTGTTCCAAAAATTCAAACTTAAAAAAGACTTATTCTAAAAATAATGATCCCACAATACTCGCAGATATTGAGAAAATACCCATTATACCTCCAAGAGATCCTTTGAAAGAAAAACTACCTCTCTTGGTACCTAACACAAGTAGCGATTCCACTATACAAGATTCACTCAGTGAATCGATACTATCTTTACCTTCTACACTACAAAACACTCCTGCTCTACTACTACAACTCTCTTCTACACAACTCCCACCTAACCTCCCTTTAAGTTTAGAAAATAACGAACACTACAGCTCACAGAATAAAATCACTTTACCATATACACATTTCCCCACCACACAGGACTCTCCCGGTTCCTGCACTACTAGCACGGAATTAAGTAATACTAAAGTAATACATTCCTTCCACTATAGGTTTGCCCAGTGTACTGAATAATCCTGTCATAACCCATACGCAGATTATAGACTTTACCCAATCAGACATACCCATTATAGAAAATGGGAACACTTCTCTACCTCTCACAAGCACATAACCTCAGATCAATGAATCTTTTTTAGGATTAAATCACCAACTAAACGTATTCAACACAGTAGAAAACTTCTCAATTCACCTCACGCCAAACTCCTTAACTCAACCACCAACATCAGACAGAAAAAGAAAATTAAAAATAGAGGAAAAAGGGGAACCCAGAGTAGGAAAATGAACCAGATTAGATTCTACTACACAATAAAACTAAGAAAAAAAGCCAGAAAGTATATTCGTAAGATGAGTCAGAAAAAACAGGGAAAAATCTTAAATTTGTCCAATTATCAGCTTACACCTATGGAAGAAAAAATTCTTAGAAAAGGATTAGGCTTCAGCCCAGATGACAAAATAAATGATTTCACTGTATTTCAGGATGTACAGGCTTTTATACGGAAACTAACCCTGAAACGTTTTTTAATACCAAAAAAGCTAATAAGGATAATCCTGCCCTAATAACCAATACAGAACCAGACCCAAACATGGGCCGTTTAGGTGCTCCAGTAAAAGCCAAATCCAAATTTTTTCCCACTAGTTCCCAGGGGAATTTCATTCCAGTCTTTTCAGACTTAGTCACTAACGACTTAAGAAAAATACAAAAAAAACTATCATCTAGACCTAATTTATCTAAAGCAGAAACTAAAGTTCTTAACAATTTATCCAAAAGAACAGATATAGTCATTAGAAACGCAGACAAGGGTGTGCTGTCATTGTCCAAAACTACTCCGACTACAATAATGAAGCGCTCAGAATTTTGAATGATGAGTTCTATTACAGTAATACAGTTCTATTACAACCTGAGGTTCATGAAAAACTTAAAAATTAATACAATGAGTTTATCAAAGTAAGCTTTGAAAATAATATAATCACTAAAGATGAAAAAAGTTTTTTAACAGTCACCAACTATACCATACCCTTCTTTTACCACCTCCCCAAAATCCATAAAAACCAAAGCAATCCACCCGGACGCCCCATTATTTCAGGTATTCATTCCATTCTGTCCAACCTGTCACATTTTCTCGATATTCAATTTCAACCTCTTGTCGAACGCCTTCCCAGTTTTTTGAAGGACTCGGATGCGATACTGAGAGAACTCATTGGCACTACTTGGGAAGATCATTATATTTTAACAACATTAGACGTTACATTGCTCTATTCAAATATAAAACACGAAGCAGGTCTTTCATCTGTAAAAAGTTTTTTAGATTCTGAACCCATTTTTTCATCTGGTTTTAAAGAATTTTTAGTTACCGGTTTAGAACTCATCTTGAAAAATAATTTTTTTCAGTACCAAAGTACCCATTATCAGCAGCAGGTCGGAGTAGCCATGGGTACCCGAGTAGCACCATCTGTAGCTAATCTATTTATGGGGGTTTTTGAGAATCAATTCATCAATGGCAGCAATAATCCCTATAATCGACGATCTTATCTTAATATGGGAGGGATCTTTGGATATGCTTAATTCTTTTGTGGAATTTTTAAATAACACACCTTGGGGTATTACCTTCACCGCGACTGCACACAAAAATGAAATAACTTTTCTTGATTTGGACCTATATATACAGAATGGAATAATTGTGTCCAAAACTCATTTCAAACCCACGGACTCGAACAATTATTTGGCCTTTAGTTCTAGCCACCAGAAGAAATGGCTAAAAAATATTCCTTACGGCCAGTTCCAGCGATTAAGGAAAAACTGTACAAAGGAAAGCGATTTTATAACACAAGCTGACAGTTTAAAGGAAATATTTTTGCAGAAAAAGTACCCTAATGAATTAGTACAAGGGGCATATAAAAAAGCTGCCATGCATGATCAAAAATTTTATTTGGAAAATCAAAACAAACAGAAAAATATAAATAGTTTTGAATTATGCTTTATTACAACTCTTAACTCACAATTTAGGAATATCCAAGATATTGTTAATAAACATTGGGGAATTTTACTAAGAGATCCAGGTCTCAAAAGAGCTATACCAGAACGTCCTAAATACATCTATCGCAAAGCCCGTACTTTGAAGAATATATTGGCACCATCCCGCTTAAAACAACATAGAGAAATTATTGAGGGAGACGTTACAGAAATGTCCAATCCGGGGGCGTGGCCTGACCAAGGATGTGAGCAGACCTGTGCCTGGTGAGCTCCCATCTACAGCTCCTTTCTGCAGCCCAAATAAACCCTTTACAAACCCTCCTGCTAAAATAAAAACCAACCATCTGAGGACATTTTACATCAGACTTGTTATCCTGTGAAAACCTGGGGTCTGTATCTTCAATTTGCACTGGAGCTGAAGCAAAACAACAACTCTGGGAACCTCTCACATCTACTAAGGTAGGCTTGTGACAGCTACCCTTGCCAGGGCTGCTGCTGGCCTCACTGAAATCTGCCTACAAAGCTACTGCAGCACATGTCCTGCTTTATATAAAAGTTTATCTGCCTCCTCTTTGATAGCACTGGTGCTCAAGAGACATTTTAGTGAGCTATTCAATCAGCAGTGCTGTGCTCAGTGTAACCCTGCAGTGCCCAGCATTCCTCCATTACCAGAACTTTCCTGCTGAGTCATGATGCAAGATCACCTCTGACAGCCTCACAATCTCAGTCTGAGACTATTATAACCTTTCTCTTCAACCCCCCATACAGATCCTGATATAAGTACTGTGTTTCAGTGCCCCTGGACTCTGCTACTTCTTGGGAGCACTGGTGATCAGGGAATCATTTGTGAAGTAGACTCGGGCAGAAATGCTGTGCTCAGTGTCAGTTTAAACCTGAAGTGTCCAGCATCCCCTCCACTGTCAGGACTTTTCTGCTATATTCCTGCTGCAGTATTAATCTGAAAGTCTCACCATCTAAGCCTGAGTCTATTATAGGCTTTCTCTGCATCCTCGATACACCCTTTTGATGTAAGCAAATTTTTAAATTCAGTGTACGGAACCCTAACTCAAATCACAGTGCTCCACACTCTCCTCTTTGAGACTTGATCTGCCCTGTAGAGACTGTTTACAATCACTGTCCAGAAGTATCCTTTTTTCTGCTGCTTATTTAGAAGCAGCTTCATCCTATCACTACCTGATAAAGAACAGGAGGAAAAAGAAAGCAACAACAAAAAACCCTCCTTCTACATTACAGCTTTATATCTTAATATCCAACTTCTTACGCCCTTCGCAGTTTTTAAATCTCACATTCCAAAATGGGGGGGCACTCAAAAAAAAAACCCAAAACTAACCCAAACTAAGCTCCCAAAATTTCTTTTCTTAAATTCACAGACTGTCTTCGCCCAAAGGGGGGCCACATTTCCCTCCCCCATCCTCTCCCACCCCTTTCTTAAAGCAAAATCAGGGCCTAGATCACAACCGGACCCCCAACCTCTTCCCCGGTTCATTGCTTCACAATCTTCTCCACTTTCCGCACTTTCTATAAAATCTGACCGAAGCAAATGATGGGAGAATTGAGAAAGATATTCAGTCTCTTGATCACAAACTGAGCACGTTGAGACTAAAGTCAGATTTTTGTGCCTTATTGCCTTAACACCCAAATAGTGTACTGGAAAAAAGGGTTCAGCGTCTTTCACCAAAATCTCGACCTAGAAGTTGGTCTCCCCGCAAAAATGTCAAGCCGGGGCATCCCAAAATTTTTACATGTTGACGTTTATCGACAAGTTGAAATCGGCACATTTTTTAGGGTTGATGGATTTTTTAGATCATGCGAAAATTTAGGTTAAAATCTGTGCATCATCTATTAAGATCACGCTTTTTCGGCGTTTCCTGTTTTTTTGGGGGCCCGCAAATCAATTATAGAATAGAGCGGGTGAAATGTGTTTTGCGACGTCTGACGGGGATGTGATGGTTGGATGGCGGGAGAAATCCAGCCTCCCTTTTACATAGAACAGCGTTTCCCGTTCAGCCTCAGTGTCTTCAGCGTTTTAAAAAGGACCTGCGCTCTGGTGGCCAAACAGCTTTAGCAAATTAGTCTATTTCTGCACAGAGAAAACCTCTACTATTTTCTGTGACTTACAATTTAGTTAGATTAAGATTGGAAGATTTTATATGTTAGGGAGAGAATTTTTAAAGGGGACTACTGCGTAAAGTCAGGGGGGGAGGGAGGGGGGGCCCCGCGGGCAAACACAGCAAGCCTATAAAGAAAACTGGATAAAGTTCACCCAAACTTTTGTGAGACATTTTCAATAGCTTTTTTATTAACATTTTCTATTTTAAATATTTCCTGGGTATTGGGCAGCCTGAAATTAAGGATACACACTTTTTAGTAACGCAGGGCTCTTTTTTAGGTGCAAAACTCCCCTTTTATTTTCAGTAACATTCAGATAGGGGGTTCATTTTAATTTTTTTCCCATTCCCCCTTTGTTGATATAACCACCTTGTACTTAAATTTGAATCCAAATCGCACAGGTTATAGTCCAAAAATACCTTGTAATTCCGAATTAAAAATTTCAGATACGTGTTTTTTGATTTTGGGGCACTTCATCTTGTTTATTGAGGCACCTTGCACTTAAATGTGAATACTCAATTTTTAGTCACCACAGGTGAATTGATGGGTCCCCAAAAATCCCTTTTATTACCCAATACATTTAGATAGTTTTTTCATTTTGGGCAGGCCACTTGTTGATAGATCTAATTTGCATTAAATTTTAAACCAGCAATTGTGCAGTTACCACAGGGGATTTGATAGGGCCCCCAAAATAACCCCTTTTTTTATCCGAAAACATTTTCAAATACTTTTTTTTGCCTTTTTGCCCAGTCCAGATTTGTTATAGACCCACCTTGCATTAAATTTAAAACCCACAATTGTATTTCCCCACAGGTGAATTGATGGGTGCCGAAAAATACTTTTTTTTCCCGAAAACATTACAGATACGTTTTTTTGATTTTTGGTGCACTACCTTGTTCATTGGGGGCACCTTGATTTAAATGTGTACTGAAATTTTTTTCCCTCACCACAGGTAAATTTGATAGGGCCAAAAATACCTTTTTTTATCCGAATACATTTCAGATACGTTTTTTTTCATTTTGGGCGCACCCCTTTTGTTATAGATTACTTTGCAGTTATTTTGAATCAAGAAATTTTGTTTTGATTTGGGGGATTTGAGAAAAGCTGTGTTTTGCCGTCTTTTAAAATAAGTTTTTTCCCAAAAACTCTTCCATACCTTCTCAAATTTGTATATTTCGAACAGGGAGGAAATTTTCAGGTGGTAAGCGAGAAAAAGGGGGGGGTAGGAATGGAGAAGGTACGAGAAAAAGGTTTCCTTCCTGCTGCGACAACACCTCCCAGGGGATCATCAGTTGCGGGGACCTCGGGCCCTGTCATCGTGGGTCGGGGCCCTGTGAATCTCGAAAGAAACACGTCCCCAAATCTGTCCTTCAGGGTTAAGCAACCGCATCCAGCATCTTACCCCCCGGGTCCCCCCAGTCACGGCACAAATGTCGTCTCCATCACACACCCGTCCAAAACAAAAAGCACCCCAAATGTCAACTCGTGTACCCCCACTGGGATAATCCTTTTTCGAAGCCTTTCTTTTGATAAAAATGGGGTTGGGGCCCAAAGGCTTTTTAAAAGATCAAACCAAAAAGGGGATGATTTTCTCGGGGTCGGGCCCCTTACTGAGCCCTCGGGAGGAGAAGGAAGCCGGTCAATCGCAAAAATCCGGTGGTTGGCAACGCTTTCAGTCCCTTCTTTTCTTTTAGCCCGCACTCCGGGGGCAAAAATGTCGGACGACAAAGTCACCTGTGTTGATTAAGAGAGCGACATTGCGGTCCAACGTGGTCTTTTCGCAGAATTTTCTTTGGGCGCTTTATACTGGGGCGAGGAGGGGAGATGGGTAGTGTCATACGGGTTCCGCCTCAAAAAGGGAGGGCGGTCGCAGAAGTCCGCTGTATGAATTTTGCCACCCCCGGTCAGTGCAAAAACCCCGCTCTCGCTTATCGCCGTCAAAAAAATCCCGGGCCTCTCAAGCCCCGGGCCTTTTTTGCCAAACCTCTGATTCACCACATGTCAATCCCCCCTTTGCCGTAAAAGCATAAATGAGGCAAGAACCTTAGGTGGTTAACCACCACCAACATGTCTAGTCACATGCAGCGAATGCATGGTTGAAATGGAGGCAACACTTGGCCAAAAAGGCCAGACCGACGCCGGGCCTCCAACCACGTCACACCTCTGTCTCCGCCTCCTCCGCCACACCAAGCGTTCCTCAGCTGCCCATGTCTCTCAGAGTCATGATCAGGGATCAGCCTCCGCTTCAGCCTCCACCGTCGCCCGAGTACCACCAGCACCACCAGAGACCCATCCTACCCCTTCTCCTTCCGCCAGTTTGACGACCTGCCGCTGTACAACGGCCCAGTCTAGCAGCCAGCCTTCTGTCTTCCAGGTTTGGGAGCAGAAAGAAACACTTTAACCCAAACCATCCCAAAGCCAAAAGCCTGAATGTCGGCATTGCCAGGCTTTTGGCCTTGGAAATGTTGCCTTTCCGTCTGGTGGACACAGATGGGTTCCGCCACGTCATGGCCCTTGCCTGCCCCGAATACCAGATGCCGAGCAGGCATTTCTTTGCCAGAAAAGCCGTCCCTGCCCTGGCCAGTCACGTGTCATCTAAAATTTCAAGCGCGTTGTCTGCATCTGTGTCCGGAAAAGTCCATCTGACCACCGACACATGGACTAGTAAGCACGGCCAAGGCCGCTATATCTCTGTGACAGCTCACTGGGTGAGCTAGGTGGATATCCCTGGGGGTGACGGTGGCTCTCAGGCTCGGCGCACACTCTTCAAAACCGCAGGGATGGTGCAGGGTCTTTCCCCCAAGGTCCTCTGGTGGCATCACGTGCCAGAGAAACCAGCCGTGTTGAAATTAATCTGTCTTGAGACCGTCCACACACAGGTCAGGAGCTGTGGACGGCTCTCCGCAACGAGACCGAGCGCTGGCTGGGTGACAAGAATGTTGTGCCAGGCAAGGTGGTGTACGCTAACGGGCGAAATCTGCTGGCCGCCCTTAAGATGGGTAGGCTGGAGCACATCCTTTGCCTGGCACATGTCATGAACCTTGTCGTCCAGAAATTTCTAAAGAGCTACCCGGGTCTGGACTGCCTGCTGAGGAAGGCTCGAAGTCTAAGTTCACACTTCCGCCGTTCGCACCCTGCTTCGTCCCGCCTGGCTGCGTTGCAGCGTCAGCTCGGCCTCCCCGTCAACTGTCTCATTGTTGACGTGGCAACACGCTGGAATTCCACCCTCCACATGCTCCAGCGATTGTGGCAGCAGCGCAATGCCATTAAACAGTACAAAGTGACACATGGCCTGACAAGCAGGGGTGGGGCCCTGGGGGTTTTTGAGCCCCGAGAGTGGGGGCAGGAAAAGCCTGCACCTCCTTGCCAGTTTTAAAAGCCACCAAAATGGTCATACGGACAATGCCCTTTGTCACATGACATTGTGGGATTTTTAGTTCGGGAACATCTTTGGGACATCTGAAACAACAGGCCCCGCCAGGACGGGGAGGGACGGACACAGAGGGGCCCGGGGCCTTTTCTCTCCCAAACCAAAAGGCCCGCATTTTTCAAAATTTTCTTTGGTCTTCATTAGGAGTGGTTCGGGCCCAGAGCTAGTGCAAGGTGGGCATCACTCTCAGGGGGCATTATCTCAGGCAATTTAGGGTGTGTTTAAGCTGTGCCAGGGGGGGGGGGGGGGGGGGGGGAGGATATTCCTAGACACCGACTTACCGACCCCTGCCTTTAAAAAGGGTTTGGCGCGAATTTGGGCGGAGGGGGAAAATGGGAAGATCAGTTTGCTAGTGCCCCTCGACCCGAGGTTTGGGGAAATCAAGGCTCCATTCTACAGAGTGCTTGGAGCCCTTTTTCCCTCCAACATGACCCGCTTTTAAGGCCATAAAAATGAAAACAGTTACGGGGTGGCCCCCCCCTGGACCCCCGGTACAAAAAAAAAATCCATTTTCCTTCCCCCCCCCCCCCAAATAGGAGAAAAATGCAGGAAATAGAGACCTTGCTGATTGTAAACGGAGAATCTGTTTGGTCTGTTAAAACGTTCCCAAATGTCACGGGGGAACAACTTTAGCGGTGACAGCAGAAAGGTCCCAAAGTAGGGAGCGGAGCAGCGGAAAGGGGGGCAAAAAGCTAATGAGTGACCCTGGAAATCTTTGTTTACCCCCTCCCCAAACTTTAATGCAGGGCACAATCCAACCCCAAAAGAACCAGCAAAAGATCATGGTGCACATATCTGGTCTCAACACGATGTTTAGTATTGTTCCGGCCCAATGCTTCGGGGGTATCCAAATGGTTAAGGCCCCGGCTGGTCGTCACGTTGGGGTGGTTTTTCCTGCCAGCAGCCAGCGTAATACGGGGGACCTTGCAAGTTGGAGGAGTCATTTTAGACAAACGCTCCGTTTTTTACAGATAAAGTGGATCGTTTGACTTTTATCAAAATGAATCAGGCAGGATCCGATGATTTTGGGGGCCCAATTTCCGAGGTCACCAATTTTGCCCGGGCTCTTCCATTCCCTTCAAAAAGAAATGGTCCCCTTAAAATTTTTTTTTAAAAGATAATTTCTTACTGAATTTTTATTCTCTTTTCCCAACAGTTCATTTTGTGGTTTTTCGTGAGGGAATGAAAAAAAAGCAAAGGTTTCATGACAACCCGTATTCCAATTTTCTCAAATTTTCTTTAGAAGTTTTCGCATTGTCAATGGTTTTGAGGTTTTAGTTTCGTGGATAAGCTATAAAATTTTGTCTTTGGAAAAGAAATGTGGCTTTTGTGCATTTCTCCCTCACAATGTTTTTTTGGCTGGAAGTCAATTTTAATTTTTTTGGGGTCATGTTTTCTTGAGTACACAATAACATGGTCCTTTGGAACAAAATGTGGCTTTTAATGGCTTTTTCCCCCCACAATTTTTAATGTGGCTGAGAAGTCTACTTTTTTGGGGTCAGTACTGTGAGATACAGCAAAATCGGTCCTTTTGGAACAGAAAGTGGCTTTAAGTGGCATTCTCCCCCCACAATTTTAACAGTGGGTGAAAGTATTTTTTTTAATTTTTTGGGTCATGTGCTTTGAAATGCAGCAAAAACACGGTCCTATTATAAAAAAATGTTGTTTCTAAAAAGACATTTTCTTCACAATTTTTTCCAAATGGCTCAAGGGGCAGGCTTTGAAATTTTTGGGGGGATTTTGCTTTGAAAAGCACTATCACAGATCCTATTATAAAAAAATGTTGTTTCTAACAGACATTTGTTTCTTCAAAATTTTGTCAAAGTGGGCTCAAGGTTGATGGTGCGTCAGAAACGGGAATAGGTAGGACACTGTTAATGGACACATATTGCAAAATGACTTGTTTTTGCAAATCTTTAACATAGCTATCAATCCCTGTTTTGAGACAACCCATTTAATACAATTAAAAAAAGAGAAACAAAGACATGTGGGATTCCATCCTTTTTTTAAAAATGTGTTTTCTAGAATTAAACTACTAAAAAACTTGCATGACAAAATAGCGGGTTTAAAAAAATTCCTCTGAATTGTACAAGGGGGGGTACAGGAAAACTTGACCAGATGTAGGTTATTCAGGGGACATGGAGTATGGAGCATGGACAGAGAACAGAGTACAGAACAATTTCCTCCAGCACATTGACTAAAATGAGAAAAAGACTGCCAAGCACAATGGCACCTGGGTGTAACAGGAGCGTTAACCACCAGTATTTCCAAGTGAAGCTCAAATTTGGGCCACACTCATACCCGGAGGGGCAAGCGCTACCCAGGTCTTGACTGTGTACTGAGGGAAGGCTGGAGTTCTCACACTTCCGCTTCCGCACTCTGCTTCAGCACGACAGTTTTTTGTTGCGCGTCATCAGGGCATTTTAACCTGCGTGTAATAGATGACGGACGCCAGCCCCGGGCTCTCACCGCACCCACTGTAAAATCCGGGCCCCGGGTCATGCTGTGGCACAGGACAGGTATAGTCAATGTCCAGTTCAACTAAAATGGTGGTTGAAAGACTCCTTTTTCCGGCACTTTTTAATCTGGGGGGTCAGACAGGTTTAATGGTCATACTGCGGTCCAGACAGTTTTTAGTCAATGTCCAGTTCAACGAAAATGGTGGTTGAAAAGACTCCTATTTCCGGCACTTTTTAATCTGTGGGTCAGACAGGTTTAATGGTCATTCTGCGGTACAGGACAGATATAGTCAATGTCCTTTGAAACTAAAACGGTGGTTGAAAGACTCCTTTTTCCGGCACTTTTTAATCTGGGGGTCAGACAGGTTTAATGGTCATTCTGCGGTACAGGACAGGTTAGTCAATGTCCAGTTCAAACTAAAATGGGGGTTGAAAGACTCCTTTTCCCACTTATTAATCTGGGGGGCAGACAGGTTTAATGGTCATTACTGGGTTTCCCGGACAGGGATAGTCAATGTCCAGTTCAACTAAAATGGTGGTTGAAAGACTCCTTTTTTCCGGCACTTTTTAATCTGGGTCATGCAGATTTGGGGCTCATGCTGTGGCCAGGACAGGGATAGTCAATGTCCAGGGGAAACTAAAATAGTGGTTGAAAGACTCCTTTTCCGGCACTTTTAAATGTGGGGTCATGCAGGTTTTGGGGCTCATGCTCCCTTCCAGACAGGGATATTCAATGTCCAGTTCAAGTAAAATGATGGTTCAAATAATACTGCCTTCTGGCACTTTTTAATTTGGGGGTGATGGGGTTTAAGGGTCATGCTGTGGTAAAAGACAGGGTATAAGGGGGTGTGTACTTTTTTTTGTGGCTTTTAAAAGTTTTTTGGCCTAAGTTGTACGGGTATCCTTTTGACGTTGTGGCTTTTAAATACCGTTTTCTCCACCCTTTTTTGGGGTGTAAAATGGGGTGTTGTTGTCTCCCATAGACTTTAATGGTCATCGCTCAAATGATGCCACTATCGAAAAACCTTATCGATTGGGGGCCCCCGACATCGACTATAAAACCCGATTCGATAGCCAAGTAATTGCTCAACACTATTTTTACCCCTGACCACAAAAAATTCCCTAACAGCCTTAATTTAGTACTCCGGGTTAAATCACAGGAGTGACAATAGCCCGGATACTGGGATCCCCAAAAACCAAAAAAATCTACCACAAAAGCCCCCGGGGAAACTATTGCTGGGAAACCCATTTTTACAACAAAAAAGAAAAACTTCTTAGAGCTCTCCGCAAAGCTGATAAATTACCGAACGTTTCCCAGACAATTTCCTTTTCCCCTGACCTTTAAATACAAGTCAAAAAGGGGGTTTTTCCACCCTTACAAAAGCTTCATGGGAAGAGATATTCACTACAGTGGGTTTTCGTCAAGCTTATCGTTGTTAGAGATGGTACCCCAATTCTTTTTGTACCCCCAGAAGAGGTGCTTTTTTTAAAAAGCTGGAAGTTGTTCTCCTGAAAAATCCAGTCCTGCCCGAAAGAAGCACCACACCCAGGGTGATCCCCCCCCGTGGCCCGCAAAACCTTCCACAGTAGACCAAGATTTTTGGATGATTGTCCTTCAGATCCTTTTGGTTTTTTTCCCATAGGGTCCTGATGGGCCCTCTCATGTTCCCTTCATTTAGAATTTTATTTTTTCTTTTTTTCTGAATCTGTTCCTTCCTTTTTAGGTTAAAGGCAGGACTTTGCCCAATTTTTTTTTTTCCTTTTTGGGAAAATTTAGTTTTTTGCAATGCTTTTATTGCGTTGTTTTTTTTTGGTTCTTGTTCTAATGGGGAAAAAATTTACTTTTAACTTGTTGTAACCCCTTTTTTAGGTTTTATGATACTAAAAATGTCATCGTACTCACGCAGCTTCCCTCTTCATCATTTCTATAAAATTCTTACATAAAAGTTAAAGGGATTAAATTGCCCTTCAAAACGCCCTTTGCTTTGGAGAGATGATTTAAATCAAAGCGTATTATTTGCTTGCAAGAAAACAATCCACTTCTAAAATCAACATAATTGAAACATAAAATTTTCCCTTACATTTTCCCATTTTCCTAAAAAAAATTTTTTTAGCAATTCTAATAAAGATTCTTTTCATTCTCTCTTTTAAAATCTTTACTGACCAAAGGTCGTTGTTATTATTGTCTGCATTTTAAACTCCAAACCCTATACACTCACACAATTTATGCCCCAAATAAAACAAATTCCCTTTCATTAAGAAAGTTTTTACAAAGCAAAAGCATTAGAAGAGGGGGGTTGATTCGGGGGAGATTTTACTTTTTTGTTTGTGCAAATTTTGGATAGGTCGGGCTTACGAACAAACCTTAAATGATCTTAAATCATATTTTTAAGGAAGACCTTCAGACATTGGAGGTATTTACATACCCGGAGAAAAAATTATACTTTTTTTTCTGCCCTAAAAATGTACACTCTAGAACGACTTCTTTTTTACTAGAAAAAATAGTTCTTAATGACCCCCTCTTATCTAGATTTTGGGATAAATCCCCAGGGTCCCCCCATTCCCCCTGTTGAAATGTGCCTAGAACCCAAAATTCGATCCCCAAATACTTCACTTTGGCGCCTCAAAATTTTTTCCCTAAAAAAAAAAGGGAAATTCAGCTCATAATTATCTGAGATTAAAATTTTTTTTCAACTAACATCTCTTCTTTTCCCCTCTAGTAGCCCCCTGGGGTGTCCCCAAAAACCCTTTATTTGGGGTAAAATTTACCCAGTAAAAAGTGAGAAAAAAGGAAACCCCAACAAGCCCTCTTGAGTTTTTTCTGATATTGAAAAACAAGAACAAAGCATTTAAACTTGTCCATCCCCTCAAAAAAAGACCCCTATAGATTTGGGGAAAATAAATTAAAACAATGTATCTTCACAAATATGATTTTTCAACCTGGCCAAAATAAAATGGAAAATTCTTCTACAAGGGAGACAGGCCAAGCAAACGGGTGGCAAGCGGGGGGAAACGGGTTCACGCCAAAACCAGAATAAACTCCTCTCTTCATCAATGGTTGTAAAATAATAAATCCAATACATTTCAAATTACTTCGCTGACTCTACTCTAATCTCTAAAACCCTACAGAGAGCGAACATCTCCTCCCCCCCATGAAGAGCACTTTTAATAATTTCTTAAATTCTGTTAATCTCCCGGTACTATCTGTCCCAGTTTACCGAATTGAATGCCCCTTTTCCCTACCGAAGTCCAGAAAGCTTTTAGGTATAGAAAAAACAAACAACCCCCGGTCCTGTGGCCTTTCTAATGAGTACTCCCAACCTTCTCAGCCCTTCTTTCTCCAAAATTTAACATCCTTTTTAATGAATCTTTTTAAGAAAAAACCATTAAAGGAACCCTTGCGGCAATTATAACTCAACCCCAAAAACCGGGGAAAGCCAGATCAACCATCAATTAGACCCATTTCCCTTTTAAATTCAGTATTAAAATATACGCAAAGCTTATTTCCAACCCCCCCCCCTTAAATTTATTAGTATCATCCCTGATCCATAAGATTCAAGTGGGGTTTTATTCCAGGGAGGCAGGCAGAGACGCTACCAGGGCCTATTTGATCTTTACAGATTGCGGCTCTTCCCCTTCCCAAAGTGGCTTTTTGCCCTCGATGCAGGAAAAACCTTTGATGGGTTTTAACTGGGGTTTTCATTCCTCTGTCTTGATAAAATTTGGCTTGCAGGTTTTATCTTGGATGCTTAATGCCCCCCTTTTCCCCCGCCTTTAGCACAAGTCCTCACTTCCGGATTCTTTCTTCCCCCTTTCGTATTTTTTCAAATGGGGGAAAAAGTCAGGGATGCCCCTCTTTCCCCCTGGGTTTTTTTGTTATGCATGGACCCCTTTTATCAGGACTACAAATTATAATGTTCATCATAAATAAGCTTATTTTGCGATGTGGTGTTATAACCACCGACCCCTTTCCCCTTCCATTTAAGAAATTTTAAACTTCAAAACCTTTTTATTCTCCTTTATAAATTAAATAGATCTAAAATTTTTCTTTTCCAGTGCAAAGTGTCGCTCAACAACTTTAAAATAGGATCTCTTTGGGTTTTTAAAATGGGAGAGCGGGGTGTTGATTTTTTAGGGAATTAAAGTCTCTCCTACCCCATTTTTAATATTAAAGAAATTTTAAAAATTTATAAGTTTTTTCACTCGGAAATCCCAAAAGTTTACTTCCCCTTCAATTTGTATGGCTCCCAATTAAAGTTGTGAAGAGTCTTTGCTTCTAAATTTATTTATGTTTGCAGGGTTTTCCCCTATTTACTTCCTTCCCTATGATAATAAATTTCAAAATTTACTTGTAAATTATTTGGAAGGCCGCAGGCCTAGAATTAAGAAAGACCTGCTATGCTTTGTCATAAAAAAGGTGGCCTAGCTGTTCCTAATTTGGCTGCCACACAGCAATTATTTGGAGCAGGCCTTTCATTGTGGGACCATCGAAGAAATCTGTGGAACATATTGAAACCACCCCTTTCACTCCCCCTCCAGTAATCACATCTGATGTCTTTATAGAGGTCCCCCCTCCAAAACGTTCATTAAGATCTTTAACTGTCTTTCAAAAACTGGTTTTCATATGTAGTTCCAAATAATTTGGGTTTTTTAAAACAAAAGGAAAATCTCTTCCTTTTCCTTACGTTGTTTGGAACTCCAACCCTTGCGTTTTATGCTTGGAGGAATAAAAATATAAAATCAATTGAGCAATTATATGATGACAGGGCTAAAAACCTTTGAAGACCGGCCAAAATTACAATCTCCCTACCTTTTATTTCTTTAGATCCCAATTAGGCATTGATATAATCTATTCGTTGGCCCCCCTCAATATTTTCTCTCAGATTTCCCCAACTTCATATTTAAAAAGAAAAGGGTTTTGGAAAGGGCTCTCCCTTGTTTATAAAATGATTCTTATGGGGAAGACCAGGTAAATTACCCTGACCAAATGGGAGGGGAAAAAACCCGACCTTTTTTCCTAGAGCAATAGAACCAGCACACTCTATCCGCCCAAGGTTTTTTCCAAAAGTGCCAATCATCAAGAAACCAAGCCAAGATTAACTTAGTGGTTCTTACCACCTACAGACTAGCCCATTTGTTCCCGGGTCTTCTAATTTTTGTTGGAAAAGGGTGCGGGGGGAGCAAGGAACCATGCTTCATGCTGGTGGGGTTTTCCCAATAATTAAAAAGTTTTGGGGAAACGCATTGGTCTTATTACAGGAAGTAATTGGGATCACTTTACAGCTTTCCCCAGAATTAGCATCCCTAGATATAAATTTTACTGAGATACCGCCTGTTCACAGAACAGTTTCTTTTCACATATAGTGTTGAGCGATTGCGTTGGCTATCGAGATCGATCGATAGTCGATAGTCGGCCGCTATCGATAAGGTTTTTCGATAGTGAGCGTCGATTATGAGCGAATGACCATTAAGTCTATGGGAGAGCAACAACACCTTCATTATTTACACCAAAACAAGGCTGGAGAAGCTGAAATTAACATCCACAAACAGTCAATGGATACGTGCTACATCTTAGGCAACACACTTAGGTTATAAAAGTCACAGAACCTTTCAATTCACCTGTGGTGAATATAGAATTGCTGTTTTAAGATTACGTGGATGCTGCGTCAATGAACAATGCTGGGTGTGCAAAAGTCAAAAAAACAAGTAACTGTTATATTTTCATATGATACAACTGTATTTTTTGCACCTTTCAATTCACCTGTGGTGAATATAGAATTGCTGTTTTAAGATTTACGTAGATGCTGCGTCAATGAACAATGCTGGTGGGCAAAAGTCCAAAAAGCACGTAACTGTTATGTTTTGATATAATAAACGGTATTTTTGCAACCTTTCAATTCACCTGTGGTGAATATAGAATTGCTGTTTTAAGATTTACGTAGATGCTGCGTCAATGAACAATGCTGGGTGCGCAAAAGTCAAAAAAACACGTAACTGTGATGTTTTCGTGCAATAACACGGTATTTATTGGCAACAAACAACCTGTGCTGAACTACAAGATTGCTGGATTGTAATTTAACTGCAGGTGGATATATCAACAGTCACAGGTGTAATGGGTAAAATTGAAAATGAACACCTATCTGAAATGTATACTGATAATAAAAGTGGAGTTTTGCAGCTAACAAAGAGACCTGCAGTTACTAGAAATGATGTGTATCCAATATAAGTTCAGGCTGCCCAATATCCAGGAAATATTTCAATAGCAAACTGTTAATAATAAAGATATTCCACTACAATGTCTACACTAAGTCTTGGTGAACTTTATCCAGTGTTCTTTATAGATAGAGCTTGTCTGTGTTCGCCCGCGGGGTCCCCCCCCCCCCCCCGCTCCCACCGCCGTGAATTTACAGCGGTAGTTGCTGCTTTAAAATTCTCTAGCTAACTACATAAAATCTTCAAATCTCTAATCTAACTAAATTGGAAGGATCACAGCTAATAGTAGAGGTTTCGCTGAGCTGTTTGGCCACAGGCAGAGCGCAGGTCCTATCCCTATGAGACGCTGAGAGACACTGAGGCTGAAACAGGAAACGCTGTTCTATGTAAAACGAGGTCATGTGATTTTTTCCAGCCAATCGCAACCATACACATCCCAGTCATGACGTCGCACACACATCTCACCCTGCTCTATTCTGTAATCTCATTTGCTGGCCGCCAAAATTACAGGAAGCGCCGAAAAAGGCGCGATCTTAATAGATGATGCACAGATTTTAACCTTATTATCGCATGATCTGGAAATTTCGATCACCATAAAACCTGGCCGATTTCAACTTTGTCGATAAAAATCGCTCAACACTATTCACATATTAATTGCCGCTAGAACAGCTTTAGCATATCACTGGAAGGACCCTAAGGCCCCTTTTATTACGGAGGTTATCCGCCGTATAAATTTTAGCTGCGCCTGTGAACTAAGGTTGATTGATCCCCCTTTTTACTCTCACAAAAAACGCTCTCTATGGGATACTTGGATTTCCTCCAGGTATTACTCACCTGAAGGTTTATAACACCTGTATTATTGATTTAATGTTTCTTCTACCAATATTTGCTCATAATATAACCTCGGTTAGTTGTTTACTGTTTTCTGTTTTACTGCTTCTCATGCTCATCTGAACATGTACTGATTTCTACCTGATGATATCGAATAGTTCTACCATCCTTTGTGTAACCGTTGAGAATCTATTTTTTTGATTATATTGATTTTATATTGAATGTAATATCATAAACGTTTAAAGAAATGCCCAACCCAAAAAGGGATCTTATCCCTGGGAATCCTCTCTGAAAATGTGCAGACAAATAAAAAGTAATACCATTTTAAGTCAACAAAGGGAGAAAAAAAATTTTAAAATCAAAATCACCCCCACTTGTTAAAAGTTCTTTTCCATATTTTTAATCCTTGTAATGGTGATCCAGTACGTGGGGAAAACTACCACCAAACTGTCCAGGCGCTTAGTTAATCATAGGTACGATGTCACCCATGCCCGTATGGTGTATAGTCTACCCAGACATTTCCAACTTGTCCACAACTGCCAAATCCCTGATTTTAATATACAGCCTATTGAATATATCAATTCTCAAACATTAGATTGACCTAGGAGGCTCAGTCAACGTGAAGTTTTTTTGGATCTACCGCCTCAATACACTCAAACCTCATGGACTTAATGAAATTCAGGATACAGTTATTTAAACAATACTCCATATTAGTGCAAAATATATATGAATAAAAAATCTAATTCTCTTCCCCTTCCCCCCTTTTTTTATAGGATAACAGATCCCCTCCCCCCTATTTTTTATCTACAGGAGAATAAAAAAATTTACAACTATTATTTTATCCCAGTATTTTTAGCCTTAATTCATTTTATATATATTTAATGTAAAATCTTTATAATATTTTTTTTTATATTTGTATTTATATGTATGTGTGTATGCTTTCTTCTTAAAATTATATTAATATTATTGTAATATTTTTGTATACACAACATCACTATTCATGTTTTATGTCATTAACATTTATATGTGTATTTTTATGAATGAAGAAAGGAACATCAAAACTACGAGAGTACTATGTTTACTATATGTGATTGTTTTGTTTACTATTGACGTTCATTCAACCTCGTTTCTATTTAAAGCCCGTTTTTTTCTAATGTCTTTGAAAAGTTTTGGGGGAAGCAGGTTTGATCCTGGAAACCCCGGTAATATTAAAAAAAAATCTTACTCTTAACTTATGTTGGTTTGTTTTAGATACTATTCACCACGTTCCAAAAAGCTCCATTCTAGAAAGAAGAACAAATCCTTTTCCAGCAAATTTTAGTTGTTTGCTTAGTGTGAATCATAAAAAAAGGTGCAAAGGTGGTTATAATTTTTCAGGCCCCCCTTGAATGCACCCCTGCTGCTCTCATTTGTCTTTCTCTTTATTGTGAATCATTAGACAGACCACAGCGTTGAGCCAATCATCTCTAAATTTCTGGACAATCAAATATTTTTTTTTACTGTCTGTATATAATAATTAAAATGTTCATGATTTTTGTATTCTGAACTATAAAGGTTTTTCAATGTTTTCCTGATGCTGTCTGTGATTTTTGAATATCTTGTTCAAAAAAAATAGAAAAAAATGATGTTGCCCCCTGCTGGTGGCAGAACAAAATTTTTTATAACTGCCTTGATTAATGCACAATTACTTATTAACTGTAATGCGGAGGTGGATTCGCTGGACCACCGCAAGCGATGATAGCTAAACCAGCCCGGGGGGGTTAAGTAGCTCCCTTGTTCTCCAGAGCCCCCCCCAAAGCGGGTGAACTTGCTGCGGGTGAGGTACCCGGTCGCTACCCCTGACGGACTTTCTTGCACGGGGGCCGGGGTAATGCGTGGGGGCAGAAACGGGATCCGGGAAAGTATCGGGGCAGGAGGAGGTCAGGACGGGCGGCGGGTTCGTGGTAGGACGGCAGAAGGGCAGGGCAGGCGGCAAGCAGGCAAGGGGGGAACGAAGCAGGCGGACTGGTACAAAGGGTAAGGGCAACGGACTTTTGAAAACAGATAGGCCTCCAAACAACACCAACGAATGGCATGAGTGCAGGGGGCGGTGCACAAAAAAATGGGTCAGCGGCCCGATGGCCAATTACCGGCGCCTACCCTTTAAAACCCCACCAGCCGTCGCGCGTGCGCCTAAGCAGCGGGTACCACGCGGCGGGGTGTCGAGCCAGACCAAGCGGGGGGACTGGTGGTAGGGGCCTGGGGGGAGAAGGACAGGCCCCGGCCCTGAACCCGTAAGCGCAAGGGGACGGCCACGGCGGGCCATGGCACCGAACCCCGTGACAGTACCCCCCCCCTTTAGATCTCCACCTCTTCCTTTGGAATTTAGAGAGGAGATCAGGGGACAGGTTGGCCTCTGGTTCCCACGAATGCTCCTCCGGACCGAAACCCTTCCAGTCAATAAGGAAGAACCGCTTCCCCCTCACCGTCTTCTCCGCTAACACCTCCTTGACCTCAAAGATGTTATCTGTATTAGCAACAGGAGAAGGCGAGACAGATCTACGGGAGAAGCGGTTCAGCACCACCGGCTTGAGGAGGGACACGTGAAAGGCGTTCGGGATACGTAGGGTCGGGGGCAAGCGGAGCTTGTAGGATACTGGGTTCAGTCGCCGAAGTACCACAAAAGGGCCCAAGTATTTGGGGCCCAACTTGTAACTGAAAAAACTTTGAGATTCTTGGTTCACATATTTTTGATCAAAAAATGCTTAAGCTGCCCACGAACTTACAACGTGATCTCAGGTCGGGCAGTCCTATGCTATCTTTACCTCTCAATAGAGCCACATCTAGGCCTCTCACTGGGTCAACCGACCTCCATTATCCAGAGAGAAAGAAAATAAAAAAACACCAAACCTGCAAGCTGCACTTTTATAACAGCCTGTGAAAGTGTGCGTGGTGCAGAAAACCAAAATGGAGGCACCCCTTCCTCCCCATACAGATTAAAAGCAATATACGGTAAATACAACGTATGGTTCTGCACAAAAAAACATTTCAAAAAAACTCTATGCGAACCTAGGGGCCACTGGCAGGGTTGCGGCACATATATGTATATATATATATATACACTCCCCGGCCATTTATTAGGTACACCATGCTAGTAACGGGTTGGACCCCCTTTTGCCTTCAGAACTGCCTCAATTCTTCGTGGCATAGATTCTACAAGGTGTTGCAACCATGCTCAATTGGTACCAAGGGGCCCAAAGAGTGCCAAGAAAATATTCCCCGCACCATGACACCACCACCACCAGCCTGAACCGTTGATACAAGGCAGGATGGATCCATGCTTTCATGTTGTGATGCCAAATTCTGACCCTACCATCTGAATGTCCCCAGCAGAAATCGAGACTCATCAGACCAGGCAACGTTTTTCCAATCTTCTACTGTCCAATTTCGATGAGCTTGGGCAAATTGGAGCCTCAGTTTCCTGTTCTTAGCTGAAAGGGGTGGCACCCGGTGTGGTCTTCTGCTGCTGTAGCCCATCTGCCTCAAAGTTCGCCGTACTGTACATTCAGAGATGCTCTTCTGCCTACCTTGGTTGTAACGGGTGGCTATTTGAGTCACTGTTGCCTTTCTATCAGCTCGAACCAGTCTGCCCATTCTCCTTTGACCTCTGGAATAAACAAGGCATTTCCGCCCACAGGACTGCCGCCCACTGGATGTTTTTTCTTTTTCGGACCATTCTCTGTAAACCCTAGAGATGGTTGTGCGTGAAAATCCCAGGAGATCAGCAGTTTCTGAAATACTCAGACCAGCCCTTCTGGCACCTACAACCATGCCACGTTCAAAGGCACTCAAATCACCTCTCTTCCCCATACTGATGCTCGGTTTGAACTGCAGGAGATTGTCTTGACCATGTCTACATGCCTAAAAGCACTGAGTTGCCGCCATGTGATTGGCTGATTAGAAATTAAGTGTTAACGAGCAGTTGGACAGGTGTACCTAATAAAGTGGCCGGTGAGTGTATATACACACACGCACACCACTACCAGTGGCACACGACTGCAAAAAGGGCAATACATTACATGGAAATCCCTAAAGAAGAATTTATACTATCTATCACACATGAACAAACTTTGAGATTCTTGGTTCACATATTTTTGATCAAAAAATGCTTAAGCTGCCCACGAACTTACAACGTGATGACCGTGTTTCCAGATGAGGGCGGGAGATCTGTAACAAAGTCCATGGCTACATGGGTCCAGGGTTTTTCCGGCACAGGGAGAGGCTGAAGAAGGCCCGCAGGTTTGATACGAGGGACCTTATTACGGGCACCGGAGGTGCAGGCCAGAACAAAGTCCCTGACATCTTGAGCGAGAGTGGGCCACCAGTAATAACGGGAGACCAGCTGTGGAGACCTATGGAGCCCTGGATGTCCAGCTGTTCGCTAAGAATGTCCCCATTTCAGAATTCTAGCCCGCAAGGCAGGACGCACATAGGTCTTTCCGGGGGGCAAGTGTTGAAGATCCACGGGAGCAGCCATGACGAGCCGTTCTGGAGGGACTATGTGCTGTGGAGGAGACTCAAGACCCACCGTATCCGAAGAACGAGATAGGGCGTCAGCTTTGACGTTCTTCCCGGCTGGCCGAAAGTGCAGAAGGAAGTCAAAACGGGCAAAAAAGAGCGACCATCTGGCCTGCCGGGGATTCAGGCGTTGAGCCGACTGAAGATATAGGAGGTTTTTATGGTCGGTGAAGATGTTAATAGGGTGACGAGCCCCCTCCAGCAGGTGACGCCACTCTTCTAGAGCCAACTTTATGGCCAGTAATTCGCGATCACCAATGGTATAATTCTTCTCGGCAGGAGAGAAAGTTTTGGAGAAAAATCCACAAGTATGCAGTTTACCCGAGGAGGATCTCTGCAGGAGGACAGCGCCGGCACCCACAGAGGAAGCGTCCACTTCCAGAATGAATGGGCGGTTAGGGTCCGGGCGAGACAGAACCGGAGCAGACGTGAATGCAGATTTGAGACGGTTGAAGGCTTCTTGAGCTTCAGGGGGCCAGGATTTGGGATTGGCGTTTTTCTTAGTTAGAGCCACCAGGGGAGCCACAAGCGTAGAGAAGTGTGGGATAAATTGTCTATAATAATTGGCGAATCCCAAAAAACGTTGAATGGCCCGAAGGCCCACCGGTTGTGGCCACTGTAACACTGCGGAGAGTTTTGAAGGATCCATCCGGACACGCTTATCAGAGACGATATGTCCTAAGAAGGGTAAGCTGGTACGTTCAAAGAGACACTTCTCCGGTTTGGCAAAAAGTTGATGGGTGCGGAGTCACCTGAGGACCTGGCGGACGTGGTGGCGATGAGTTTCAAGATCAGGAGAAAAAATTAGAATATCGTCCAAGTAAACAATAACACAGACGTAGAGTAGGTCCCGGAAGATCTCGTTGACAAAGTTCTGAAACACAGCAGGGGCATTGCAGAGACCGAATGGCATAATCAGATACTTGAAGTGGCCATCCCGCATATTAAATGCCGTTTTCCACTCATCGCCTTCTCGAATGCGAATTAAGTTATAAGCACCGCGTAGATCCAGCTTGGAAAAGATTTTCGCGCCACGCAGGCGGTCGAAAAGTTCAGAGATCAAGGGCAGAGGGTAGTGGTTTTTTACCGTAATTTTATTTAAGCCCCGATAGTCGATGCAGGGTCGGAGAGACCCGTCTTTTTTCTCCACGAAAAAGAAGCCGACTCCTGCTGGAGTCGAGGACTTACGAATAAAGCCTTTACGGAGGTTCTCAATTATGTACTTTGACATAGCCTTAGTCTCCGGGACAGAGAGGGGATAGACCCGGCCCCAGGGAGGAGTACAGCCCGGTTGTAGGTCTATGGGACAATCATACGGCCGGTGTGGAGGAAGAGTTTCGGCCTGTCTTTCCGAAAAGACGTCAGCAAAGTCCCAGTATGGCATAGGTAGGCCTGGTGGAGGCTTGGTGGATTTCAGAGAGGCGACCCGAGGAGCAGGTTGCGGCTTCGACAGGCAACGCGAGAGACACGCGGAGCCCCAACGCATGACTTCACCTGTGCTCCAGACCAAGGTCGGGGTATGGTCCTGCAACCATGGGAGGCCCAGAAGGATTTCAGACGAGGATCGAGGCAGGACTAAGGACTAGCATTGTCTCTTGTGACACACCCTTGGGCTATCTTGTCAGGCATTCTCTTAAGCTGGATCTGGTTTATGGTTGGATTTTAAGTGGATTCAATATTTAGAATCCATCAAAAATCCGACTGTACCCAGTGCTGTGTAGACCGCAATAGAAAATCCGTGCTGTAGTGCTCATAGCACAGATTTTCTACTGTTGGTTTTCTAAACCACCATCCATCCGGCGGAAGATAGAACTTGTTCTATCTTCCATCGGATTCCTATAGCCCCAATGTATGGGGTGGGTGGGAAATCCGAAAACCGACCACGGCTTTTCGACGTTATTTTAACTATGCTGTGTAGACCTGGCCTAAATCTGTATCTCTCTTCTTCTCCCCCAGGTCAGTTCCTCTTACTGTACCTCTATTCACACTCTTTATTTTCTGCTGTCTACCTATTCCTGCTTGTGTCCGTCTCTCTCTTTCTTGAAAATTCCTCAGGCTGATTGCCTGCCTTTAGCCTTTTATACTTTACTGCCGGCAAAAAAGAGGGAGATCCATTTCTGCGAGAAACCAAAAATAGGATCTTTAAGCTGTAAAACCATTGACAGGATCCTTAAAGGGGTTTTATCGTTTGAAGCTTTCGTACACTTGAGAAAAATCTCAGTTTCACTTTCAAATCCAGGTGCAAGTCTCTCTTCCCTGTAGGCGTGTCTCTCCTGCCAGGAGGCGTGTCTCCCCTCACTGAAGAGTTGTGACATCATCAATCTGTGTTAGCAGGGAAAGGGGGGGGATGTCAGCTTTGCATACATCCTGCTATGCTTCTGGCTGCAGTTCTCATGCTTCTGGTTCAGAGTTCTAATGCTTCATGGTGGCAGAGTTCTCAGCCTTATATAATCACTTGGTAGTAATAACAATATTATAGCCGCACAGAGTGAGATCCGCTACATGGAGACTCCTCAATCTCCCTTCAATAGGCAAACAATAGAGGTAGCAGATTGTATTTCAAAAAGAGTAGCAAAATGTATTCAAAGTCTCATATTCACGAAACTCCAAATTATTACAAGTTTGTTACTTGCGATTATTGTTGGCTCAAAGAGTTCTCAGCTCCAGGCTGCACAAGCTCCTTGTAACCACTACCTTCATTGGTGTAAGTGCTGTTATACATACAGCCTGAACTGATGAAGCAAGTGTGAGAAATGCTTTCTGCCTCCCCCCCTCTGTTATCAGGCAGGAGATACAGCAGACTATATAAGGCTGTTACATGGGGGGAGAGCAGTGTATAAGGCTGTTATATGGGGGAGATCATGATATAAGACTGTGTTATATGAGGGGAGAGTGAATCTAGCAGTTAGGCCATGTTCACACGGCTTATTCTGGGACGTAATTCAGTCCGTAATTACGCGCCGGAGTGCGCCAATTACGGGCTGAATCCGTCCCAGTAACTACGGTAATGCACAGTTCTCATAGAGAACTATGCATTACGTCTCCTCTCCCTGCTCGGCGAATACGCCGAGGGGGGAGATAAATGACCGGTCACTTTCTAGCGGCGTATACGTGCCGCTAGCAATGACTGTCTATGGGCCGGCGAAGTGCCGGCCCCCCGCTCGCTCCCCCGCTCCCACCCCGCCCCCGACCACACGGCGTAATTGCGGGGCGGAATTACGCCCCGCAGTTAAGCCGTGTGAACATAGCCTTACTCAGTACATAGAACTATCACTGGAGAGCCATCTCATAGGGCTGTCTCAGCTTCTCTCTTACACACAGCCATTTCAGGCAGCTCAATTCTCACAGCTTAGAGGGGAGTAAACACAGAGTGTGCAGGAACCCAATCACAGTACACGGGGCATTTCCCATCCAGGGGCATGTCCCAAAAGGCTGAATTAAATGTCAGCTAGCCAATCACAGAAAAGGGGGCGTTTCCCGACCAGCTGCTGCAGAAATAGCTATAGATGCACAGTTTAGCTCATATCTACTATACTAAGTGACTTAGGTAATGCAAACCAAGGGCCACATGTATGAAACGGTTTTGGACTAAAACTTATTTTTTCCCCATAGAGACCTATGGGAAAAAAGTGAGTTTTAGACCAAAACCGTTTCATACATGTGGCCTCAAATCTTTACTGATCCCAACATTAGAGACATGATCTTTGTAGCGACAAAACCTCTTTAAGCTGCTCCCTTTCATATGAACCTACAGCCCCTCCCTTCTTTTCCACATTAATTAGCTGCAGGATTTCCCCACTCTGTAGTGCATAACAAAATACTTTTTTATACACTATAAACCTATATATACATATGTACATCTATAAATTATACCACAGTTTGTAAGAATGAGCCCAACCCCTACGTCACCACTGCCTGCTCAATCACAAAGTGTCTCAGATAATACTGTAGCATAGCTTAATTTTCCTTTGCAATATTCAGAGCAATATGGTCATTACCTTCTTATGGCACAGGTTGTGCACTATGGGTAAACCTTCTCTAAAGAGGTTGACCAGTTACATTTTTTATTTCTTCTTTATACTTCAGCACTTTGCTGCCCTTTAAAAAAATAAAAATTTACTCACCTCTATTGTCAACTTGAATCCAGCGCTGCACAATCGTTACTCTCTGCCGGTCTTCTGTTTTCTTGTTTTCTTCTGAACTTAATCCAAGTGAGACATCACTGCTGCAACCGCTGATTAGCTGCAGTGGTCATGTGCCATTGACTGACATCACCTTTTGGAGAGCTTATTTCTTAATGGTGATGTCAGACAATGACTCATGAATACTGCAACCAATTAGTTGCTTACAGTGACAACCAATGTGGAAAAAGACCAAAAAAAAAAAACAGAAGAAAGGCGGAGAGTGAGGATGGCCCAGTGCTGGATCCAAGGGGAGAGAAAAGGTGAGTACAACTTTTTTATTTTATTTTAAAAGGGCAGTAGTATTCTTAAAAAAAATAAAATAATAATAATTAAATAGACAACCCCTTTATAGACATTTTAAAATATTGGGAGTTGTCAAAGAAAAAAAGAGCCTGGGAACATTTTCAGGTGACCTTGTGCAGCACTGCCTTTTATTTATGTATTTCCCTTTTGATCATAGCATCATTTAGGATGTAAGCTTAATAAAGGGACATCGTGGCCCTGAAAGCTTTTTTATGTTAGCTAACTATTAAAACGGATTGCACTCATGGCACATTTGTCTTCAATTTGGCAACCAGCATACGACAGCTTAGAGAAGACTCGTCATTCATTTCTAGTAAGTGCCACTATCATTATATCTTTAACTTCCCAGGCACGCTTCACAGATTGTGCTTCTAAGGGCAAGCGTAGGTGTGACTACATCATTAGGGAACATTATCCTTTGTAACTGAAACTTGGACACTGACAATTAGATGTAAAGACTTCGTTCAGAAAAGTCAAAAGCAGTGAATGTTCATTATTGTAGCAATATAAGACTTTAAAAATAACTGTTATATTCTGTCTCCTACTACACTAACTTATCATGGCCATCAGCCAATTTAATTTGCTACTTGCTTATTATAGTTTTATATTTTGGTTTTAGCCTTGGTGAGGTAGGAGCCGTTTTGGGTGTGTCAGATGGAGTAAATGGTTGGCACTTTTTTTTAACAGTTAGTATGGCTGATTACAAACAGCTGATCCAGTACGACTTTTACTGGAAGTAATAAAGTGTTGGGTGGGTGACTACCCACCATGTTCCAGGTCATAGATTAGCTGCCCTATATACAGTCAGCTAGTCAGTTGAGTAGGTGTAACTGCTACCCAGGACAAGGTTTTTGGCCAGAGATGCTACATACAGGAGGTAACAAGGTTCTTCTGCTTGCCTTGTTGTTACTAAGGTGGTAGTGAGAGAAACTACTACTGTAAAAGCTACTGATACACAAAGTTGGTTCAGCCAGCTCATCTGTTGCATTATAGATGGTGCGATGGTGCACAGTTGAGTCCAGGAAGCCTCTGGCAAATGTGTAGTTAAAGGGATACTTCACAGGTAGGAAGCCAGCACCAAAAATATAAAACTTAACATTTATTGCATATCCATTAAAAATTGGTCATAGCTTATAGCTGACGCGTTTCGGAAACAAGTTCTCTTATTGATTGCTATTTTTTGGTGCTGGCTTCCTACCTACGTGGTATCCCTTGTTCTACTGTAATAGTGCTCAGACATGCAGGAATTCTTTTGTTTACTATAATAAATTTAAGGTATAAGCGCCAATTGTCTTTCAAAGAATAAAAGCTGCTGTGAAAATGCCAGAAGAACCCTTCTGCTCTTTTCCTACGTAATGGTCACAAATATAGACTAAAGCACAGACACCAGCGCTAATTAGTCTACTTGCCCTCAATAAGAAACAAACGAACAGCGTAATGAGCCACTTTCTCAACTGCTGTTCCTCATATTTGGTTCACTATCAAATGCAATAATGTGACTCAACAAAAGAGCATATAAAATCACAAAGGATCACAAAAGATCACGAAGAATCACAACCTACCTATGTGACTGCTTGTAAATAAAAAAAAGAACAATAACAATAGTTCACTCACTGTTAGAAAGTTGGAAGCGTGCCTGTATCTCAGCAGCCGAGTGCTCCAGCCCGCAGCATTCAAATTCCTCACATACACGGGATAGCTGGCAGACTAAGGTGACGTCATCTAGGCTACTGAGGCCTGTTTAATACAAAAAAGCTACCACGCGTTTTGGAAGGCGACACTTCTTCCTTTGTCAGGCAGGTAGCTCTGTGTCTTCTGAAACGCGTTGGTAGTTTTTGCCAATTCCATGTACGTGAGGAGGTTGATCGCTGTCAGCCGGAGTGCTCAGCTTCTGAGACACAGGCATGTTGTGAGTTATTATTATTATTTATTTTAAAGCGCCTTTGATTCCAGGGCGTCGTACATTCAAAAAGGGAGGTTACATACATAACATATCAAACAAGTACAATGATAACAGTGACTGACTTATGACTGGCACAGAGGGAGTGAGGGCCCTGCCCGCGAGGGCTTACAATCTACAGTGGAGGAGGAGAGAGACAGAAGGTGAGGGGCAGACATGTTTTTGGGGTAGCGCAGTGGCTGCTAGGTTATTGTAGGTTATAGGCAGTCCTGAAGAGATGGGTTTTCAGGTTGCTTTTGAACCTGGGGACGGTGGGGGGAGAGTCTGAGATTTTGGGGCAGTGAGTTCCAGTGTAGGGGAAGCACGGGAGAAGTCTTGGAGACGGTTATGTGAGGATCTGATAAGAGGAGAGCAGATAAGGAGGTCCTTTGCGGAGCGGAGATTGCGAGAGTGGAGATATCTGGAGATTAAGGCACAGTTGTATGGAGGGGAGAGGTTATGGAGAGCCTTGTAGGTCATGGTTAGTAACTTGAACTGAATTCGCTGGGTAATGGATAGCCAGTGAAGGGATCGGCAGAGGGGAGAGGCAGAGGAGTAGCGAGGAGAGAGGTGTATGAGACGGGCAGCAGAGTTGAGGATGGATTGAAGGGGAGCAAGAGTGCTAGACGGGAGGCCACAGAGAATATGTTGCAGTAGTCAAGGCGAGAGATGACAAGCGCATGACTAGCATTTTTGTAGAGTCGAAGATGAGGAATGGGCGGATGAGAGAGATATTTTTCAGGTGGAGGCGGCAGGCACAATTAAGGGCTTGAATGTGTGGTTTGATGGAGAGGGGAGTCGAGGATTATCCCAAGGCAGCGGACTTGCGCATCAGGTGAGAGCGTGGAGCCGTTGACTGATATGGAGAGATCGAGTGGCGGGATGGAGTGGGACGGTGGAAAGATGATGAGTTCAGTTTTCTCCACATTTAGTTTTAGGAGACGGGAGGAGAAGAAAGAGAATATGGACAATAGACAGTCTGGGATCCGGGAGAGAAGAGAGATGACATCTGGGCCGGAGATGTAGAGCTGTGTTTTGTCCGCATACAGGTGGTATTGAAAGCCGTGTGAAGCTATGAGCTGACCGAGACCAAGAGTGTAGAGAGAGATGAGTAGTGTGCCACAGACTGACCCCTGGTGGACACCAACAAAGAGTGGCCGTGGGGAGGATGTGTAGCGAGAATGAGAGACGATGAATGTCCACTCAGTGAGATATGAGGAGATCCAGGAGAGAGCCAAGTCCGTGATGCCGATGGTGGAGAGGATTCGTAACAGGATAGAGTGGTCGACAGTGTCAAAGGCCGAGGACAGGTCTAAGAGAAGAAGCACAGAGTAATGGCGTGAGGCTTTGGCAGTTACTAGGTCGTTGGTGACCTTGGTTAGGGCGGTTTTGGTAGAGTGGTGGGGTCGGAAACCAGATTGTAGTGGGTCGAGGAGAGAGTTGGAGGAGAGGTGGGAGGATAGTTGAAGATAGACGTGCTGCTCGACGAGTTTGGATGCAAAAGGAAGCAGAGAGATGGGGCGATAGTTGGACAGACAGAAGGGGTCAAGGGATGTTTTTTTAAGTGGGTGTGATAGTAGCATGTTTAAAAGAGGAAGGGAAGATGCCAGAGGTTAGCGATAGGTTGAACAGGTGGGTGAGGGCTGGGATGATAACAGCGCTAAGGTCTGGGATGAGGTGGGATGGCAGTGGGTCAAGATTACAAGTAGTGAGGTGGATAATTGTTATTATTCTTGTTTATAGACAAATGTTCACAAGCAGTCACATAGGTAGTTTGTGATTCTTTGTGATCTTTTGTGATCCTCCCTGATTTATATGCTCTTTTGTTTGGTCAAATTATTTCATTTTAAGGTGAAGCAAATATGAGGAACAACAGTTGAAAAGGGGCCTCATTACGCAGCTTGTTTGTTTTTTATTGAGGGCAATTAGAATAATTAGCCCTGGTTTCTATACTTCTTTCCTTTACTGTTTTGTTTATGTTTGCACCTGTTATCCCTGTGCATGCATATTATGCTAATAAAAAAAAGGAGAACAGGGGAACGGCAAAATGAAGATGCCTCAGAATTGCCACATTAGTCACAAACAGCTCGTTTTCTTAGACTTTTCCAAGCAAACAGACCAAAGCTTAAAGGGGTTGTCTCGCTACAATGATTGGGTTTTAATTTAAAGATCTTTAAAAAACAAGCAGCTTTGCAATATATGTTCATTACAAATGTTCTACTGATTTTGAGCTAGCCCTGTTAGTATTACTACATCAGCTTCTCAAATCTCTATAGTAGCAGACCTGTTGATCCTTATCTTACTGGCTGTCAGGTCTGAATGACTCATCACCTTTGAAGACAGGTCGGAGCAGAGAGCCCCTCCAGCACAGAATGCTTCTGTAGTGGAGGGAGGAGGAGGGAGGGGGGAGGGAGGACTCTGGCGTCTGTGTCCGAGCTGCCTGGATTAACCCTGTGTGTCCCTGCTTCCTCCTGCTCTCTACACAGATAGATGTGACAGCAGTGACCCTGTCTGTTACTATAATCATGATATGTCTTTGGAACTGTGACTATACTAATACTATAGAGATCAGGCATGTGAATACTTTATGTTCTCCTGTATTAGGGACACATCCTGAGTATAGTAACACTGCCCTTGTTGTTGCTGGAGATGTGGAGACTTGTAAGCTAAGCAGGGGATATAGGAACACATGCATCCCCTCTGCTCTATTAGCACACAGCTTCATATTCCTCTCTACACTCATAGATCAGCCCTCTCCTGTAACAGACCTAGGCAGGCACACACAGGGTGAACTCTGAGAGCAAACCCCCTCCCCCCCCCCCTGTATAGAAGTTACGTAGCTGCCTGTGTGCTGATGGGAGGGGGGAGAGGGAGCAGAACAGACAGACCAAGAAGCACGCCCCTCAGTTCAACTTACCAGGGACACTGACAGGCTGAAAGCTCGTAATGAGACAACTCCTTTAAGTCATGTATGTCCTCATCCTATAGTGTTGTTGGCCATTCTACCACCTGGATATGTTTATTTGTGAACCATTCCATTGTAGATTTTGCTTTATGTTTGGGATCATTGTCTTGTTGGAAGATAAATCTCCGTCCCAGTTTTAGGTCTTTTGCAGACTCCAACAGTTTTTCTTCCAGAATGGTCCTGTATTTGGCTCCATCAATATTCCCATCAATTTTAAACATCTTCCCTGTCCCTGCTGAAGAAAAGCATGCCCAAACCATGATGCTGCCACCACCATGGTTGACAGTAGGGATAGTGTGTTCAGGGTGATGAGCTATGTTGCTTTTACGCCAAACATATCGTTTTGCATTGCGGCCAAAAAGTTCGATTTTGGTTAAATCTGAAAAGAGCCCCTTCTTCCACATGTTTGGTGTCTCTCAGGTGGCTTGTGGCAAACTTTAAATGAGACTTTTTATGGATATCTTTGAGAAATGGCTTTCTTCTTGCCACTCTTCCATAAAGGCCAGATTTATGCAGTGTATGACTGATTGCTGTCCTATAGACAGACTCTCCCACCTCAGCTGTAGATCTCTGCAGTTCATCCAGAGTGATAATTCGCCTCTTGGCTGCATCTCTGATCTTCTCCTTGTTTGAGATGAAAGTTTAGAGGGATGGCCAGGTCTTGGTAGATTTGCATTGGTCTGATTATCCTTCCATTTCAATATGATCACTTGCACAGTGCTTCTTGGGATGTTTAAAATTTGGGAAATCTTTTTGTATCCAAATCCAGCTTTAAACTTCTCCACAACAGTATCATGGACCTGCTTGGTGTGTTCCTTGGTTTTCATGATGCTCTCTTCGCTTTAAACAGAACCCTGAGACTATCACAGAGCAGGTGCATTTATATGGAGACTTGATTACACACAGGTGGATTATATTTATCAACATCAGTCATTTAGGACAAAATTGAATCATTCAGAGATCCTCACTGAACTTCTGGAGTGAGTTTGCTGCACTGAAAGTAAAGGGGCCGAATAATTTTGCACGCCTCACTTTTCATTTTTTTTTCTTTTTTACAAAAGTTTAAAGTATCCAATAAATTTTGTTCCACTTCACAATTGTGTCCCACTTGTTGTTGATTCTTCACAAAAAAATGTAAATGTTAAATCTTTATGTTTGAAGCCTGACATGTGGCAAAAGGATGAAAAGTTCAAGGGGGCTGAATACTTTTGCAAGGCACTGTATATGTATATACATACATGACTTACGGTATGGTCTGTTTGCTTGGAAAAGTCTAAGATAATGAGCTATATGTGCCTAGTGTGGCATTTCTGAAACATCTTCATTGTGCGGTTCCGATAACTGGAAGTTGAACAGTTGGGAGCTTCAAGAAAGGCTTAGGCAATAACATCTAACTAATAATATTAATACTTATGTACAGTTCAAACCATAAGTTTACATAAACTGTAGAAAAAGACACATATGCATGTTTTTCTCAATATCTGACATGAAATCAGAATAAACCATACTCGTTTTAGGTCAATTAGGATTTCCAAAATTGTTTGTATTTGCCAAATGTCAGAATAATGAGAGAGAGTGAGAGAAAAGTTTGCATACACTAGAATTACTTTGTCTTTAAACAATTTGGGACAGCCAATATGATGATCCCATGTCTTTGGAAGCTTCTGATCAGTTTATTGGCAAAATCTGAGTTAATTAGAGACACAACTATGGATGTGTATTTTAATGCACACCAGAAACACAATGTTTCTGTGTGTAACATCATGGGAAAATCTAAAGAAATCACCCAAGAGATCAGGAAGAGAGCTGTGGACTTGCGCAAGTCTGGTTCTCCTTTGGGTGCAATTTCCAGATACTTGAAGGGGCCCTATTTATCTGTACAAACAATTATATGCAACTACAAACAAGATGGGAATGGCCAGCCATCATACCTCTCAGGGAGGAGACAGGTTCTGTGTCTCAGAGATGAACATACTTTGGTCCGACACGTACATATCAAACCAAGAACAAAAGCAAACGACCTTGTGAAGATGCTTGCGGAAGCTGGTAGGACTGTGTCATTATCGACAGTGAAACAAGTACTGTAGCAACATGGGCTGAAAGGCCACTCTGCCTCGAAGAAACCATTACTCCAAAAGAAACATATAAAAGCCAGATTAATGTTTGCAAATGCGCACAGGAACAAAGACCTACATTTTTGTAGACATGTTCTGTGGTTTGATGAAATGAAAATTGAACTGTTTGGCCATAATGACCATTGCTACTTATGGAGGAAAAAGGGAGAATCTTGGAAGCCTAAGAACACCATCCCAACTATGAAACATGGGGGGCGGGGGGGCCAAGCATCACATTGTGGTGTTGTTTTGCTGTAGGAGGGACTGGTGCACTTCACAAAATAGATGGCATCATGAGGAAAGAAGATTATGTGGCAATATTGCCAAACTGGTTACAAAGTGGCTTAAGGATAACCAAGTCAATGTTTTGGAGTGGTCATCACAATGCCCTGATATCAGTCCTATTGAAAATTGATGGGCAAAGCTGAAAAGGCAGGTGCGAACGAGGCGACCTACAATTATGTCTCTCAGTTACACCAGTTCTGTCAGGAGGAATGGGCCAATATTCCTACCAACTATTGTGAGAAGTTTGTGGAAGGATATCCAAAACATTTGACTTGAGTCATACAGTTTAAGGGCAATGCAACCAAATGTTAATGAAATGTATGTAAATTTTGGACTTTGCAGAAAGTAATAAAAATGCCTTAAAAATCTCTCTTCTTTTTCTGGCATTTGGTAAATATAAATAATTTTGGTAATCCTAATTGACCTAAAACGAGAAAGGTTTATCCTGATTTCATGCCAGATAGTGAGAAAAACATGCAGGTGTGTTTTTTTATATACTGTATATAAGCTTCTGGTTTCAACTGTAACTGTATGAAATCACTAGAATATATAACAATTTAAGACATGACATTAGTTTACCAATATATTATAGCGTTAAAGAAACTAAGAAACTATTCCCTTATTTTTTTTTTTTTTATGCGTGTGGACACTATGTACATAGTTATATAGTTTGTAAGGCTGAGAAAAGACAGACATCCATCCAGTTCAGCCTATTGTGCTATAGTGCAAAAAACCAAGAAAAAACAGAGTAAAGGGGAATACAAAAAAGGTGTTGTGTTTTCCACAGCCTATAGTAAGGATTATGATGCTATTAAAAAAATCTTTTTTAGGAATATTAACATTTTAAGACAGGACACCTTGTTGGCGGATATACTGGATGAGGGTGTACATACTGTATGGTGGCCAGACGGGGAAAAACAATAGGGAATGTTATTTCCCCAAGTAATTCAGGAATAAGGAAAACAAATGATGGAAGTTGGTTATCAATAAAGGGCTTTTTTCCTTGTAACAAAGCACGATGCAGCATTTGTAAATATGTAATAAAAACTAACACATTTAAAGGACGAAATAACAAAACGTATAATATTGATGACTTCATTAATTGCGAAAATAACCATATTGTATATGTTATTCAATGCATACAATGTAATATGTTATACGTTGGGAGTACCATCCGAAAGTTGAAGGTGAGAGTAACAGAACATCTGGCCAGCATTAGAAAAGGCTGCTCCACACATTCTGGAGCGGTCAATCAATGTGTAGAGCAACATGCAGGAGCCGTGGAAAGCTTCCGTTGCTATGCAATAGAAAAGGTAGTGAAGCCATCTAGTGGTGGTGACTGGCAACATATGCTACGTATCAGTGAAGCCCGGTGGATACATAACTTGGAAACCAGGACACCGTGTGGTATGAATCTGAGAAATGATCTCGCCTATATATATTAATTGATAGGTATACTCCAGACCTATAACAGATGTTATAGATATAATAATGCTCTATGATTATTTTTTAACTTCTCTTATGTTTTACTTTTTCTTTTTGTGTGGAAATGATGGAGGAAGGGGAGGGGTTTTGTCTCTCCCATTTCCTTTCTTACATATGTATATATATAGTGGATTAAGATGGTGAAGGTGGTATTCTCCGTGATCAAGGGCTTGCACTTGCCCGAAACACGTTGGAGCGTCAGTGTACCCCCTGCTATGGAATAATGGAATAAAGCAGTTTGAAAATGAAGTTTGGAAGTCTGCTGGATCTTGTTGTTTTTCTTGTTGTTGGGCTCTTGCTGTGAGCCAAGGATTCCGGGCGTTGACGGCTAAACCTACTGCAACAAACTTGGACCAAGCAAAGGTGTACAAATGCAGTCCAGAGGGTAATGGTGAGTGCTGACTTCTCTGTATATATATATATGTATTGTTCTATAGCGTTTATCCAGAGGAAGGCAAAACCCCCCACGAGGTCACAGCCAATTGTCCTCATTTACGGAAAAAAAATACCTTCACAACTTCAATCTGGCAATCAGATTAAATCCCTGGATCAATGACCCTTACCCAGAATCTTAGTCACTATAACTTGTTATATTGTTACACTCAAGAAATGCATCCAGACCTTTTTTGAACTCTGTTAGGGAATTCACCATGACAAGTTCCTCTGGAAGAGAGTTCCATAGTCTCACTGCTCAAACAGTAAATAATCCCCCTTCTATGTCTATGTAGAAATGTGTCCTTTGTTTTCTATCACTGAGCCAGTTAGAAAGCAAAGGGTGGTGATTAATGGTACATACTCGAACATGATTCCTGTTACTAGTAGGTTACCACAGGACATCAGTATTGGACCCTATTCTCTTTAATATATTAATTAATGACCTTACAAAAGGATTGCACAGTACAATATCAACCATTGCTGATTATAATAAGCTCTGTAAAGTAATTAACACAACAGAGGATGTAAAATAAATATGCATATGCAGCAAATAGCACGATATTACTTTTTCAAATATTTTAAATAGTTGTTAGACCATAAGATAGTATATTTAGAACTGAGTAGTGTAATGTCTGGTACTGTATTACTCAAAATTTCTTCAAATCCAATGAGTAAACGTGCAAAAATTATTTCTGCTTAATTTGTTAAGATAATTAAATGTTTGTGATAACATCTTAAGAAAACCCTCAGGATTTTTAGATGCATATTTGGGATGAAGTACAGAGTACTGAGAATGGGAACAATCTTACACCATCTGGCACAAAATGGAGAAAGTGTTTACAAATATGTTACGGTTCATAAGCTTCTAGCTGGACCATAAGATTTTTATTTCACTTGACCAATGAAATCCTAAGTCCACTAAAGTAGATCATTAAACATCGGCACAAATTTAATTTAAACTTTCTAAGTCAACCATATCAGTAATCATCCATTGCTCAAAGATAGTCTGCCGATTTCCATTTCTGTATTGCTGTTACTGTTTTTCCCATTTTGCATTACAAGAGCTACAAATTCTTATTTTTTTCATCGCTGTAGGCATATCTGGGCTTTTTTTGTAGGTTGTTTTTACAGAATAATTTGTAGTTTTTATTTGTACCATTTTAGGATCGCTTTGCATTCCATTTCTTGGGAAGTAAATAAATTAAAAACAGGAATTTTGGCATTTTTTGTTAATGTGTGAGATAAATGATGCAATTATTTTAATGTTTATGGCATTAAGGATGTGAAGATACCAACTATGTATAGTGTTTTTTAAACTGTTTTCCTTAAATAAGGAAATAAAGGATGTGAAAATTAGATTTTTTTTAATTTGCATCTTATGAAACTTTTTTACACTATATTGCAGTCCCACTAGGAGACTTAAAAATACGATTGTTTGATTGTTCAAATAATTCAAAGCACTACTTAAGTAGTACAGTGTATTATGCCTGTTAGTATAGACCAGGGCTTAATAGGCATATACTCAAGACAGATCTGGGGGCCTTCAATAAACACTCAGCTGTGGTGTAACCCATTGACACACCACAATTGTGACATGGAACTGCTGATAGGCACACAGAAGGAATGCCTTCCCTCTGAAACCACCTGGATGCTTCTGTTGCTATTAACCACAGCACCTAAGTAGTTAAATGACTGGGATTGGAGAAACCTCCATTACAGCAGGAGACTAGTATCATCAGACAACTGAGCTCTTTGCTCAATCGGCATGACATACCTGTCCCAGCTTCTTCCAGACCTGCTGTTAAATGGCGTATGAGTCAGAATAAAGCCCCTTACTGATTACTGTAAAAAAGTGTATTAGCGGTTACTTAGGGATTAAGAACAGCCAGGTGCTGATATACAAATGCTCTTGATTAACTATTTATAACATACAGTTTGGCAGTTCGCTGATCAGGATCATTCATGTGTGTTAACGTTAAGGAGAAAAAATCTAACAGAAAAAAATCTAACAGAAGCAATTGTTGCTGCCCATTAATCTGAGAAGGATTATAATGCCATTGAAAAATAATTTAAAGTCTGTTATCCTACAATCAGAAAGATTATTCGCAAGTGGTAACATTCAAACTGGTTTACAATCTTTCCAGGAGTGGACATCTCAGCAAATTCACCCCAAGGTCTGAACAGACAATGCTCAGTGAGATGTAAAAAAAACCCTCTACAGGCCTCAGTGAGAATGCTAAATTAAGCAAATGCTGAACAAGTACGGCTTGTTTAGAGGGGTTACCAGAAGAACCTTATTTCTAAAAAGGACATGGCAGCATGACTTAAGTGTGCAAAATTGCATGTGAACAAACCACAAGACTTCTCGAGTAAAGTCCTGTGGACAGACAAGAGCAAGGTGTGGATGTTTGGCCATAATGCATAGTGCCATGTCTGGAAAACAAAACACAGCATATCAGTACAAACACCATATACCTACCGTCAAGCACAGTGGTGAAATGATTATGAATCAGACTTGTTTTGCAGCTACAGAACCTTAACACCTTGCAGTCACTAAGTTGACTATGAATTCCCCTTTATACCAAAATGTGAGGGTATCTATCCAACTGCTAAAACTTGGGCAAAACTGGTAATGCAGTAGGACAATGATCCCAAGCACATGAGCAAATCTACAATAGAATGGCTGAAAAATAAAAAAAATAAGCTATTGCAATGACCCAGTCAAAGTCCATACCTAAACCCAAATGAAATGTTCATTCATTTGAGCCATGAGTAAGGGAGTCCATCCCGAAACACGTCGGCTAAATGAGCATTTGTGAGCCAATGTTATTGTTTCGTGATCATGCAACTGCTCTTGTGCAATAAAGATTTTTGAATTAAGTTTTTTGTATCATCAAAATAATTTTTTAATGGAGTTTACTAAAGAAGATTGAATTTTTAGCTTATACTGGTCTCGTCTGGCTGAGCTCCTCTCCTTCAATGTGAAACTGGTTTCTGCTATCTGCTGTTGTGCTTGTCCAGGAGTGGTTCTCCTTTATCAGAGTCTCCATTGAAGTTGAACATGAGAAGCAGGTGAGCTGTTTTTTGTCTTTGACTTTATTTGTCAAATTAAATGTTGTTGCAAAACCTTAAGAGGGCTGAGCTAAAATTAATGCCTACAAATCATAGTGAACTGAAGTAACATTGTAAAGAAGAGTGGGCCAAAATTCCCCCAGAACACTGGAAGAGACTGATAAAGTCATAAATAAAACAGTCACTTTAAATCATTGCTGCTAAAGGTGGATCTACAAGGTACTGATTCATAGGGTGCACTTAATTTTTCACATAATGCTTTTCCATTTTCACCTAATTTTTGTTAAATATGTCATGACACAGTTTAATTTGCACCTGGCTGCTGCTTACCTTCTTAATTGTCTATGGGTTTTGTTGAATAATGAGTGACATGGTGGGATCTGTTGTTGTTCAGCTGAGGTTGTATTAACCAATTTTAAGACCTTCTAAGTACTATTTTTTTTCTTATGTCCTGACATGTAAAACTATAAAATTCAAAGAGCATTAGCTATTTTTTTCTGATGGCTATATATATACATAGATAGTGTAACAGAGTGTCTGGACTGGTAATAGAGGGAAGGTATATCTGCCCAAGATTCCTAAGGTCTGCAAGGTAAACAGCAACCAGAATTAGTAGTGTCAGAGATCTAAAAGATCTCTTGTTTAGGGTTTAGTAAAACCCATTTGTAAGGGCTGGTTTGCTGGAGTGGGGATAGCGATGGTGGGCCCCACTCCACCTGGACAGTCCGGGTCTTGGGCTGTCTAATTAGGTCCAGGTGTGTCCGCCTTATATAAGGCCAGAGCTGCAGACACACAGTCTCTCAGCCTGGGAACAGGTTATCTGCCAAGAGCCTGTGAGAGAACTTTCTTGTGGTATGATCTTGCTGTTATGATATGGTGACTGGTATTAGGCCAGCACGGTAATAGAGAGGTATTCCTAATGTTTAGTTAGAGCCGGACAGGCATAGGATTTGTTTTGTTTTATTCTATACCACAAACTGACAATAAAACTGGCTGCAGTCAGTTTTAAACAAACTTCTCTTGTCGTTAGGACTTCTGTGCCCGCTGACCAGTGCCCGTCTACCCAGTAGACGACCACCCCACTACCTAATCCCTTACAATAGATAGAAAGAAAGATAAAGCTATATCTATCTATCTATATATCTATCTATATTGTTTTACAATTTCAACAACATAACAGATGTTAGAGGGGTTTTCTCACCACAATGAATAGCTTTTAACATGTAGGGACAGGTTAATGAAGACTATTACTTAATACTGTACATTGTTTTGTTGATCCCGGTTTGCTCAGGAGATATTTTATCTCCTCTTGGAGTACTCAAGATTCTCTGGTTATCGACCCCCTCTCCCTGCTCTCTTATCCTTCATTGCTCTAGGCTGCCATCAGTCGGACCATAGTGAGTCTCCTCCTGCAGAGATTTATCTCTAGCAATGGACTTTGTTCACTTAACCATATGAGAAACTTTAACCCGTTAGAGCTCTGCAGCCTTGTATAGTACACTTTATACATCTCTTGCACTTATGTCAGTGTAACAAGAATAGCTAGGAAAAGCAGAGCTGATGTTTCAATCACTGCTATAAACCCACCCACAGCCTGAACAGGATGTGCGAGTTTAAAGCTGAATATGGCTCTGTTTAATTGCATGGTGAGAAAACCACTTTTATAACACATAACTAATGAACTTTAGCTACTGCATCCTGCATCTACCATCTCTGCAAAACCTTAGGCTCTATGTAATCACATCGTTCATGGTGTTAAAACAACTAACAACCATGTACAATGTTACAGATTTGGATGATGCTGTCACATAACATTAATATTTGATGTCAACAATGATGATGCAGGGACATAACTGTATATTTCCAAGATATTAATATCCTTAGCCTAACATGCCCATACTTCCATTCAACCCC
>JAODAL010037154.1:0-40777 GCA_025379985.1 Phyllomedusa bahiana | reverse complement strand
TCAGGAATTTTCTGCTATACCTTTGAACTTGTTTACTGTGTTTGCCCTTAAGTTTGCCCTCAGTCAAGATAATGGATCATGTCTCAGCTGGGTGCCATCTTGTTTCCTGTTGCCAGCCTATATAAACTCCTCAAGCCTGTTGCTCATTGCTTGAGTATTGTGTTAAGCTCCTGCTGTGCAGTCCTTTAGCCTGGAACTTACCTTCCTGTTAGTTGCTCACCTTTGCGGTTTACCTGCAAACTTCTGATACCTACGTATCACTCAACTGTGCTCCTCCTGACCTTGCCTGGATCCAGTCTCCATCTCTGCTGCCTCCTGTTCCAATCTGCATTTGCCTTCGCTGTGTTCAAGCCAGTCCTCGCCATTGGATTACAGCTGTATCCACTAGTATCGTGACATGATAATTGAAGATTTTTTCCAAATATATTTTTTGGCTTTGTTGAGGAGATAAGATTTCTCTCAGGTTTCTCTAGGTTACCTTCCTTCTCTCCCCTTCTATCTCTGCTCTGTCATGTCTGATAGTACGGACTACAACAGGTCAGGCTGCTGCAGCTTGAGAGCAGAGTGTTATTTCAAACAAGTAATTAGTGTCCTTTTGTTTTTTTAAGCTCTGTAGCTCTATACACTTATTGATAACATCTACTGATCTCATGTCAGTGCTTTTAGAAGAGCTAAGACTGTCTAATCAATGCCATAGAAGCAGCCACAGCCTAAACAGGAAGAGACAGCATGCATGAATCTGAATCTGCTTTTGGCTCTGAAACATCATGGTGAGACAACCCCTTTAAGGCAACTCTGTGCATAGGCGTCTAACCATCTCAGGGCTGGGAGTGCTGCCTATCTATTCAATAGTATGTCTGGCTAACCAATTAAGCAATAAAAGGTTGATTGCTCAACCAAGCAGAGGTCTCTGCACTTTAAGACTGTATTGTGCATTATTGAGCAACACTTATTATCCTGTGGATATGCCATAAATATCTGAGATGTGGATATCCCTTTAATTGTTCTTACAAGGAAGCACAGTTCTTAGTTAAAGTGGTGGGTCAGGTTGACATTTGCTCTCACTGCTCGCCAATAGTAATGCAAGAAGACATTCCTCCTCCAATCCTGCTGCTGCTTACAATTTTCAACAGGGATTTCCAAGCTACACATGTGGTTCTGAATTGATATTTTATTATTAAAAGTTTTAGAGTGAACAGTGTGCACATAATACACAACATATGAACATTTTAATTGTTTTCAAGGGATAGTAACCGATGTTGTCACTGTGACCATGCACTCACCTTGACACAGTTAAGACAACATTAAATCTACTGTTAGAGTGGGCTTTAGCCCATATATACAACCTTCTGGTAGGACAATAGCGCAGTTCTCAGCCCTAAAGAGTTTCTCTGTTACTTCTGCATGGATAATGAGATGCCTCCTCTTCTGGCATGCAGGTTATAGGTCTTAACGGTTCTTCCTCTTTTCTTTACTGTTAGAGGGATAGCAAACCATTAATCATTGATATGTTGTTGTGGTATTTTCTCCTGCGGACCAGGCCTTGTTCACTGATGGCTCTGTGAGAAAGGTCCCAGGTCTCAACATGCTCAAATGTAAATTTCATGTTTTCACACATATATGAGAGCACACATCATACAAGTCAGGTTGCCTGCTTGTTGGACCCACTTATTGTAGACAAGAACCATATACTCAGAGGAAGGGTAGCTACACTTCTTGTATTAGCCTGGCAGTTGAAGGTTGTTGTTTATGAAGGTCTTCTTTAACAAGTCTTAAGCACCCTGGAATCCATGCTTTCTCATCTACTCTCAGAGCATGCAAATTTCTGGCTGTTTTATCAGCAAGGTGAGCAGAAATCTATATTTTTATATGGCAAAACACATGTATAATATTGTTTTAAGCCTACACCATATCTTCCACTCATTCGGGCACCAATTTTTTTTCACAAGTGCGAGAATGATGCCTCATAGGGTTTGGTTGAATTGCTTAAAAATGCTATTGCCTTGTGGGTGGTAAGTTAGTAAGAAATGTTGATCCAAAAAATCCTTGTTTATTTGTGAAAAATATCAAAATGTCGTGAAAAATGTACTATTTTCAAACTTCAAAAATTTCTGTGTGTAAGACACATAGTCATTCCACTCAAAATAGTTTATAACTAGCATCTACCAAATGTCCACTGTAGGTTGGCATAATTTTTTAAATGTCTTTTTTGTATGACATTAGGGGGTTTAGAAATTTAGTAGTAATTTTTCACATTTTCAATAAAATTAGCATTATATATATTTTTAGGGACAAGTCCAGTTCCAGTTCCATTTAAAAAACTACACCCCTTAAAGTATTCAAAACCTCATTTAGGAAGTTTATTAACCTGTTATGTGTTTCACAGGAATAAAAGCACAGTGGAGGTGAAGATTCAAAATTTCACTTTTTTTTTGCAGATTTTCAGTTTTTAGCCATTACTCACAAGAACACGGTAGATGTGACCAGGGAAATGCAACTCAATATTGAATACACGGATTCTGCCACTTTTAGAGATATCCCATATGTGGTGCTGGTGCACTATTTGTCTCAACCACAAGCATCAGAATAGGAGGAGCACCTATGGGACTCATTTTCAATATGATTTTATTTAGGTGCCATTCCAGGTTGTGGACACCCTGAGGTGCTAAAAATTAATAAACACCCCTAAAAAGACTCCATATTGGAAAAGACATCTCTTAAGGAATATATTAAGGGGTGTAGTTAGTATAGCGAACCCACAGGTGTTTTACAAATGTTTTTAGTGTTAGGCGTTGAAAAAAAAAAAAAATCCAAAAATACGCAATTTTAGTTGCAAATGTTAAATTTTTAAAAATAAATATGGAAAAAAACAATATACCCAAATGTTGTTATGCAATTTCTTCTAAGTTCATTAGTACCCTATGTATGGGTGTAAACTGCTGTTAAATGAGTGCTGTTTAGCTTTTGCAATGCAGATTTTGGTGGGTGCCATGTCGCATTTGCAAAGCCCCCAAAATACCAGAACAGGCGAAACCTTCCAGAAGTCTCCCCATTTTGGATTCAACACCTCTCATGTATCTCATCTAGGAGTGTATTGTGCATTTTGGGCGTACAGGTGTTCCATAGTTTTTTAAACCTTGGGTCATGAAAATGGGGGGGGGGAATACAGTTCTGCCATTGATTTTTGGGTTTCAATTTTACAGCATTCACCATGCTGTATAAATGAAAGGATAACATTACTATGTGGTCTGTAAAATTACAATGATATAAATTTTATATAGCTTTTTATGTTTTATTGCTCTTACATAGTGTTGAGCGATTATAATCGACAAAGTTGATATCGGCACGGTTTTTACGTTGATTGGAAATTTAGGTGAGAATCTGCACATAATATATTACTATCGCGCCATTTTCGGAGCTTCCTGTCATTTTGGGGGCCAGCAAATCAGCTTAGAGCATAGAGTAGGGTGAGCTGGGTGTGCGACGTCATGACTGTGATGTGTATGGTTGTCATTGGCTGGAAAAATCACATGACCTCGTTTTGCATAGAACAGTCCTTCCTGTTCAGCATCAGTGTGTCAGTGTGTCTCATAAGAGAAGGACGTGTGTTAGCTCTCTCCCCAATACAGCTCAGCTCAGAGACACAGTTCTCTTTGTTCACACAGACAACTATGCTTTTAGCTGTGATCATTAGAACATAGGTAGATTAGAGAATTTCAGTTCTTAGTTAGTTAGGCTGAGACTTTTAAAGAAGCATCTAGTGCTGTACAGCCCCGGGGGGAGGGGAGGGATTAAGGGGAGGGGGCGAGCGAACACAGACAGGCAGGCTTTTGAAAGGAGAGTGTATATTGTGCAGCCCAGACTCTGCTTTGAACCTACATTGAAATGGCTTTTTTTTACCAGTTTTTGGCCAGCACACCTCGCACCTGAGGTGAAATAGTACCTTTTATTTTGTGCAGCCCGGTTTTGTTCAAAGACCCACCTTGTACTTACATTAGGATACAGAAATTATCTAGTAACTGCTGTTGTATTTCATAGGTGCAAAACCCACCTTTTATTATTCGTACACAATTTAATTACGTGTTTTTCACTTTGGCGGAGGCCATTTTTGTACAACGCCCCACCTTGTACTTACATTTGGATACAGAAATTTTCAAAGTAACTGCTGTTGTATTTTTTGGGTTTGCAGAAACCACCTTTTATTATCTGTACACAATTTAATTAGGTGTTTTTCACTTTGGTGAGGCTTTTTTGTTTCAAAGACCCATTGTACTTACATTAGGATACAGAAATTTTCTAGTAACTCCCTGTTGTATTTCATTGGTGAAAAACCCAAACCTTTTATTATCCGTACACAATTTAATAAGGTGTTTTTCACTTTGGCGCAGGCCATTTTTGTTCAAAGACCCATCTTGTACTTATATTACGATACAGAAATTTCTTAGTTACTGTTGGTGTATTTCAATGGTGCAAAAAACACCGTTTGTTATCCGTATATTTTTAAATAGCTGTATTGCACGTGGTGCGGCCCAGTTTTTTAAATAGCCAAGTTGTACGACAATTCGGGATAGAAAAATTTTCTACCAACTGTTCTCATTTTTTCATTGCTGTAAAAACACAATTTCTCATCTGTGTAACTTTTGAATAGATTTATTGCGCTCGGTGAATCTCAGTTTGGCGCAGAAAGCGCACTTGTATGATATTTTGTTGAAAACTATAAATTTCCCTAGTCCTACTGGGAGTTGTAAATCCCTGGGACTGAAGGAAGAACACTGTTGATTTTGTCTTACGGTTCTTCCACCAGACCGCATTCACAGGTATTGTTAGAAACAATTCAGTTTCAAATTTCCTAGTTGGCTGTAGGAAATTAGAGGGTTTTAAGAATAGCTGTGATTTCCCGTCTTTTAATAAGAGACTGTCAAAACTTTCCATCCCTTCTTAAATTTTTATCTTTCTGAACATGGAGTGAAATGCAGGTGGTAAGCGAGTAAAGAGGGGTGTAGGACATGGAGGTAGGGGTTTACGAGAGAAGGTGCCCCTTTCCCCAGTGCTGGGGGACAACACGCAACCCAGCAGATCGTCGGTTGCAGGACCGTCATGCCTGTCATCGCGGGTCAGGGCCCTGTGAATCTCAGTAACGAAGGCGTCGCCAATCTGTTCTTCAGTGGTTAATGCAACCTGCATCCAGCAGTCTTACCTCATCGTCCTCCGTCACGGCCACAATATCGTCATCAGCATTTGTCAGCATCCGTCCAACATGAAGCAAAGGCAGCCAAATGTCAACTCGTTACCCACCACTGTGGTTAATCCATTTTCTGAAGACCTTTTTTGATGACAAAATGCGGTTGGGGTCAGAAGGCATGTTAAAAGATCAAGAGGCCAAAGAGGATGATTTTGTCTGCTCTGACACCCAATCGCTGGTGCAATCAGAGGAGGAGAAGGAAGCCGGTCAATCGGCAAAAATCGCGGGCGGTTGGCAACGCCTTGCAGTGCCTGTTGCTTGTAGCCCGCAGCTCCTGGATGCAGAATGTCAGGCTGAGGAAGTCACTGTGTTGATGATGATGATGACGACATTGGGGGATCCAACGTGGTCTTTTCAGCAGAATTTGCTTGCGAGCGCTTCATCACTGGACGAGGAGGAAGACGATGGGGTAGTGTCAGTACGGTTCCCGCCTCTAAAAGGGAGAGGGAGGTCGCAGAACTCCACTGAGATGATTCCGCCAGCCACGATCAGCGGAAACACCGCCGAAAAGGTCCAGGACCTCTCAAGCCTGAGCCTTTTTCGAGCAAGCCTCTGATTCACCCAGCGATGTCATTTGTCCCCTTTGCCGTAAAAAACATCAGTAGAGGCAAGTATCTTAGGTGTTTAACCAATACCAACATGTCTAGTCACATGCAGTGAATGCATGAGTTGAAATGGAAAGAACACTTGGTCAAAAAAGGCCACACTGATCCCGGGCTTCCAACCACTGTCACACCTCTGTCCCCGCCTCCTCCTCCCCCGCCACCACCAAGCGTTCCTCAGCTGCCCCTGTCCCTCAGATTCATGATCCGGGATCAGCCTCCGCTTCAGCTCCACGTCGCCGAGTACCCCAGCACCACCAGAGCCCCCATATTTACCCCTTCTCCTTCACCAGTTTTACGCCCCTGCACGCGTACAATGGCCAGTTTTAGCAGCCAGCCTTCTGTTTTACCAGGTTTGGGAGCAGAAGAAAACTTTAACCCAAACGATCCCAAACCCAAAAAAGCCTAAATTGTCGGCATTGCCAGACTTTTGGCCTGGAAATGTTGCCTTTCTGTCTGGTGGACACAGATGGGTTCGCCAAACGTCATGGCCTTTGCCTGCCCCCAATACCAGATGCGAGCAGGCATCTTTGCCAGAAAAGCCGTCCCTGCCCTGGCCAGCCACGTGTCATCTAAAATTTCAAGCGTGTTGTCTGCATCTGTGTCCGGCAAAGTCCATCTGACCACCGACACATGGACTAGTAAGCACGGCCAAGGCTCACTGGGTGAGCTGGGTGGATGTCTCTGGTGGTAACGGTGGCTCTCAGGCTCTGCGCACGCTCTTCAAAACTGCAGGGATGGTGCAGGGTTCTTTTCCCCAAGGTCCTCTGGTGGCACCACGTACCCAGAGAAACCAGGCCATGTTGAAATTAATCTGTCTTGGAGACCGTCAACACACAGGTCAAGAGCTGTGGATGGCTCTCCGCAACGAGACCGGAGCATTGGCTGGGTGACAAGAACCTTGTACCAGGCAAGGTGGTGTGCGAAAAAACGGTCGAAATCTGCTTTCCGCCCTTAAGATCTGTATGCTTGAGCTCATCACTTGCCGGGCACATGTCATGAACCTTGTCGTCCAGAAATTTCTAAAGCGCTACCCGGGTCTGGCTCCCTGTGAGGAAGGCTCGAGGTCTGAGCTCGCCCTTCCGCAGTTCGCACCCTGTTTTGTCCCGCCTGGCTGCGTTGCAGCGTCAGCTCGGCTTCGCCGTCAACTGTCTCATTGTTGACGTTGGTTTAACATGCGGGAAAATTCCCAACCTCCACATGGTCCAGCAATTGTGGGCAGAAGCGCAATACCATTACGCAGTACGAAGTGACACATGGCCTGAAAGCAGCGGTGCGGACCTGGGGGGTGTTGAGCCACCGGGGAGTGGAGGAGGTGAAAGAGCTCTGCACCATCCTTGCCAGTTTTGAAGAAGCCACAATATGGGTCAGTGCGGACAATCCCTTGTCAGTATAAGCATTGTGGTGATCTTTAGTTTAAAAAACGATCTTTGGGGACACTCAGAAACAACAGGTCAACCAGCGATGGAGGGAGGAGAGGGGACACAGATGTGGACAGGGAGCCTTTCTCTCCATCGAATCCAAAAGGGCCCCGACAGTTTCAACAATTTTTGCGGCTTCATTAGGCAGTGGTTCCGGGTCCATGGCTAGTGCAAGGCGGCGCCTCAGCTCTCAGGGTGTATCATCTGAGGCAAGTCAGGGCTGTGTTGAAGCTGTGCCGGAGGAAGCGGAGTTGGAGGAGGATGAGGTATTCCTGGACACAGATGTTACCGACGTCCCTGCCTTGGAAAGAGGTTGGCGAGGAAGATGAGGAAGATCAGTTTGCTAGTACCCCTCGACCCAGAGACTTGGGAAATCAAGGCTCCATCTCTCACATGAGTGCTTGGATGCTCCATTTCCTCCAACATGATCCTCGCATTAATGACATCAAAATGAACAACAGTTACTTGTTGGCCACCCTCCTCGATCCCTGGTACAAAACAAAACTCAGCACTTTCCTTCCACCCACCCAAAAAGAGAGAAAAATGCAGAAAAATGGAGACCTTGTTGATGTTTCAATGGGACATCTTTTGCGTCTGCTTCACGTTCTTCAAATGTCCGGTTGGGAACAACGTCAGCAACATGACAGCGGTAAAGTGCTAAGTAGCCGTAGCGGCAGCAGCAGAAAGGCATTTTGGCAGAAGCCTAATGGGTGACTCTGGCAATCTTTATTTACCACCTCACCAAGCATGTAATGCAGGGCACACATACAACCCCACAGAGCCCAGCTTAAGATCATGGTGCAGGGACTTTCTGCGTCTCAACCCCGATGTTTTTGGATGTGTCCGGACCCAATCGAATTTTCTGGGAAATCCAAAATGGATGAATGGCCCGAGCTCGCTCGCCACGCCATAGAGGTGTTGTCTTGCCCAGCAGCCAGGTCATATCTGAACGGCCTTCACCCACAGCTGGTGGAGACATTACAGACAAACTCATCCGGCTTTCCACATATAATGTGGATCGTTTGAATTTCATTCACTTTACATTCATCTACCAAAAGAAATGGTCCTCTTGAGAACGTTTTTTTAAAATTATCATTTATTACTTCAATTTTTTTTCTTAGTTCCCAAAAGTTCATTTTGCTGGTTTTGCGGTGAGGAGACTGTAAAAGACACCAAGGTTTCATGAAAAAAACGTATTCCATTTACTCACTTTATCTAGAATTTTTTTCGCATTGTCAATGGTTTTGGGGTCATGGTGCTGTGAGATACAGCTATAATCATGGTCCTTTGGAACAGAAATGTGGCTTCTAAGTGGCATCTCTCCCTCACAATTTTTAACAGTGGCTGAGAATTCATTTTTATAATTTTTTGGTGGCATGTTGCTGTGAGATTTCAGCTATAATTTATGGTCCTTTGGAACAGAAATGTGGCTTCTAAGTGGCATTTCTCCCTCACAATTTTAAAAAGTTGCTGAGAAGTCATTTTTATAATTTTTTGGGTCATGCTGCTTTGAAATGCAGCAATACTACAGGTCATATTATAAAAAAAAAATGTGGTTTCTTCCAGAAATTTGTTCTTCACAATTGTCAAGAGTGGCTCAAGGGTCATGTTTTGAATTTTTGGGGGCATGTTGCTGGGAAATGCAGCAATACTACAGGTCCCATTATAAAAAATGTGGTTTCTAACAGACATTTGTTCTTCACAATTGTCAACAGTGGCTCAAGGGTGATGGTGATATCAAAAACAGGAATAGGTGGGGCACTGTTAATGGACACTGATTGCAAAATGACTTGTTTTTGCAAGATCTTTTACATAGCTAGCAATCCCTGTAGTGAGACAACCCATTTAATACAATAAAAAAGAGGGAAAAAAAGACTGATGGGATTCCATCCTATTTTAAAATGTGTTTTCTAGAATTAAACTTCTAAAAAACTTGCATGTACAAAATAGCTGATGCAAATATTCCTCTGAATTGTACAAGGGAGGTACAGGAAGACTTGAACAGATGTAGATTATTCAGGGGACATGGTGTATGGAGCACATTCGCAACCCCAAAAACAGAGACAATTTCCTCCAACACGTTGAGTAAAACGAGAAACAGAATGCCAAGAAAAAGGGCACCTGGGTGAGACAGGAGCATCAACTACCAGCATCTCCAAGTGAAGCTTAATTGGTCTGCACTCATACGGAGGGGCAAGCGCTCTAGTAGAGGCAGAAATTTCTCTAGCGCTACCCAGGTCTTGACTGTGTACTGAGGAAGGCTGGAGGTCTTAGCTCACACTTCTGCTTCCGCACTCTGCTTCAGCACGACTGTTTTTGTTGCTGCATCATAAGGGCATTTTTTGCCGTGTTAATGGATGACGGACACCTGCCTGGGCTCTCACCGCACCCACTGTAACTCGGGCACTGCTAGCTGAACCTGCGTGCTAATAGATGACGAACACCAGCCCTGGCTCTCACCGCACCCACTGTAACTCGGGCCCTGCTAGCTTAACCTGCATGCTAATAGATGACAAACACCAGCCCTTGCTCTCACCACACCCACTGTAAGTCCCGCCCTGCCAGCTTAACCTGCGTGATCCACGTTTACAGCCTCACCCGCCTTGATCAGTAATTTCCTCCAACCCACTTGACAGTAGATTTTCAGACAGGCCTGGTTGACCTACTGGGGACATCTGTTTCGTTTGCTTCACATTCTAATGACACGGTGGAACAATGTCACCAGTAGAATGGCAAGTAGCTCTAGCAGCAGCAGTAATGGAAAACTAGTTGTTTTTAATATAGTTTATTTCTTATTGAGAAATTTCTGATGATGGTCCATAAGGGCACCTGTGCGGGTTTTTGGGTCATGCTGCAGTCCAGGACATGGATAGTCAATGTCCAGTTTAACTGAAATGGTTGTTGAAAGACTCCTTTTTCCGGCACTTTTTAATCTGTGGGTCATACAGGTTTTGGGGTCATGCTGTGGCCCAGGAAAGGTATAGTCAATGTCCAGTTCAACTGAAATGGTTGTTGAAAAAACTCCTTTTTCCGGCACTTTTTAATTTTGTGAGGTCAGACAGGTTTAATGGTCATACTGCGGTCCAGGACAGATATAGTCAATGTCCAGTTCAACTAAAATGGGGGTTAAAAGACTGCTTTTTCTGGCACTGTTTTAATCTGGGGGGTCATGCAGGTTCGGGGCTCATGATGTGGTCCAGGACATGGATAATCAATGTCCAGTTCAAGTTAAATGATGGTTCAAATAATACTGCCTTCTGCCACTTTTTAATTATTAATAATAATAATAATAATAATAATCTTTATTTATATAGCGCCAACATATTCCGCAGCACTTTACAATTTGGAGGGTAAACGTACAGGGCCATTACACCCTTAAAAGTACTTACAGATGAGGGCACAGGTGTCAGGGCCTGCTCGCAAGGGGCTTACAATTTTATTAGGGTGTACGGGAGAGACGAAGGGCAAGAAGTGTAGATTTACAATGGTCCAGCCACGTGACATAAATATGGGGTTCTTTTAATAGAATTCGGATGAACCTGCCACCCTCTATATACATCTATATACACTTAAGTGCCGAAAATGAGATGAGTGCGCTAGGGTGTGTGGGGGGAGGGGGGGTGTTAGCAGTAGGGATTCTGGTAGGCCGAGTTTTGGAAGATGTATTCTCAGGGCCTTTTAAAGCTATGAGAGTTCTGAGTGTGCCTGATCGCCGCGGTAGCATGTTCCAGAGAACTGGTGCGCAGTGTGAAATCTTGGAGACGGGCATGGGAGGTTGGATGATTGATGAGTGTAACCTGTATCATCAGCAGAGCGGAGAGAGCGGGTAGGTGGTTTGACAGAGATGAGGGAGGAGATGTAGGGAGGAGCAGCATTGTGGAGGCTTTATGAGTGAGAGTGATAGTTTATTTGTATTCCCGTATGGATAGGCAACCAGTGCAGTGCTACAAGGGTAGAGGCATCAGTATAGCGGTGGAAAAGACAATGCCTGGCTGCTGCATTCAGGACAGCTGGAAAAGGGAGAGTTTGCCAGAGGGAGGCGATAAGCAAGGAGTTACAGTAGTCCCAGACGAAATGATAAGAGCAACATTGAGAGTTTGATTGTTTCACAGTGAGAAAAGGACGGATTCTGGGAGATTTTTGAGGTGCAAGTGACAGGAGCGGGCAAGGATTGGATATATGGGACGAAAACAGATCGGGAATTTTAGTATAACCCAAAAGCGGGCCCGCTGCCTAGGGGTTATGGTGGTGCCACACATGAGACAGAAAAGGCAGGGTAAGGTTGTTAGTAGATGGTGGTTTATTTTAGTTCAGTTTTATGAGGTTTAGTTTAAGATACAGGGAGGACATGATGTCAGAGACAGCAGACAGGCAAATCCCTGGGGTTTTGTAGCAAAAGCAGGAGTGAGTCTCGGGAGGAGGTGTATATATTGGGTTTTTTTTTCATCAGGGGAAGAGAAAAGGTTACTGGAAGCCAAATCTGCTGATGGTTTGTCCAATGGGGGCTGTATAGATTGAGAGAGGAGAGGACAAAGAACGGATCCCCGAGGAACCCGACAGCAAGGGGAAGAGGAGAGGAGGTAGAACCTGCAAATGAGACACTGAAGGAGCGGTTAGAAAGGTAAGATGAGAACCAGAGAGAGCGGGGTCCTTGAGGCCAATGGTGCTGAGCATGCTGGGGAGAAATTGGTGATCAACAGTGTGAAACGCTGCAGAGAGATCCAGAAAAAGCAACAATGAGTAGTTTACCCCGCGATTTTGCTGTTAGGAGATCATTGGAGACTTTAGTTAGAGCAGTTTCCGTGGGTGTAGGGTGCGGAAACCTGATTGCAGAGGGTCAAGAAGAGAGTTAGCGGAGAGAAGCGGAAATTTGGCGAGAGAGTAGACCAAGCGTTCCAGGAGTTTGGAGATGAAGGGCAGGTTAGAGATGGTCGGTAGTTATCAGCGCAGGATGGGTCCAGAGTGGGCTTTTTCAGTAAGGGGGTTATAATAGGCATGTTTTTAAAGGAAGATGGGAAGATCCCAGAGGAGAGAGGTTACAGATTGCAGTTATGTGAGAGATGATAGCTGGAGAAATAGGACTGGACAAGGTGGGAGGGAATGGGGTCACTAGAGCAGGTGGTGGGGCGCGCAGACAGCAGAAGCCTGGACACTTCTTCTTCTGTCGTTGGGTCAAGAGCTGAGAGTAGGCTGGGGATGTGCGAGGAGGGACCAGATGGCTGCTGCTTGGGGTGTGAGATGAGATGTTTTGCCGGATTTTGTCAATTTTCTCTTTGAAGTGGTGGCCAGGTCTTCGCACAGAGGTCAGAGACCGAGGCCTTGAGCTTTTTGGCCTAAGAAGGGAGTGGGGTGGTGTCAAAACAGGCGTTTAGGGTTGTTGTGTAAGGTTGCGATGAGGGAGGTGAAATTTGTTGGTCATGCAGGTTTAAGGGTCATGCTGTGGTACAAGACAGGGATAGGGAATGGTCTAAGATGTAGCACGTATCCAGTTTACTGTTGTGGATATTAATTCCAGCTTCTCCAGCCCTGTTTGGGTGTAAGAATGAAGGAGTGTTTCCTCTCCCATAGACTTTAATGTTCATCGGCGATAATCTATTATCGACTATCGGAAATCGTCTTGATAATTGACGATATCGACTATCGAATCGATGACGATAGTTGACACAATCGCTCATCACTACTCTTACACAATAGAAATACGTTTGTAAAAAATTGTGTTTCTATGTCTTCATAGTCTGACAGCCATAACTTTTTAATTTTTCTGTATATGGAGCTGATTATGGGCTTTTTTTTTGCGGGATGAGTTGACGTTTTGATTGGTACCTTTATGGGGTTCATATAACGCTTTGATCACTTTTTATTAAAGTTTTTGTGAGGCATTTTGAACAAAATATGGCAATCCTGGTAGTGTTTTTTATTTTTTACAGTGGTCACCATAAGGTATAAATGACATGCTAGCAGGTGACACTCAGCAGGTCGATACGATTACAGCCATAATTTTTTTTTTTTTATGTACGGAGATGTGTAGGGCTTGTTTTTTGTGGGATGAGTTGATGTTTTTATTGGTATCATTTTTAGGGGAACAAAAAATCATTTTTTGGAAAGCAGAGTGAAGAAAATACTGCATTCCTAGTAGTGTTTTTTTATTTTTAACAGTGCTCACCATGCAGTATGCGATAAGTTAATTTTACTCTGTCAGTCAATACAATTACGGTGATACCCAGTTTATATAGTTTTTTATGTTGAAGTGTTTTTATTGTGTAAAACAATATTTATGTGTTGCCATCTTCTGATAGCCATAACTTTTTTTATTTTTAAATATACAGAGCTATGCATGGGCTTTTTTTTCTGCGGGATGAATTGACATTTTAATTGGTACAGCTTTGGCGTTTATATGAGTTTTTGATCCCTTTTAATTCCATTTTATGTGCCGTAGAAAAATCACAATTCTTTAATTTTTTTTTTTTATGCGTTCATCAAGCGGGTTAGTTAACATGACAGATCTATAGAGTAGGTCATTACTAGAGATGGGCAAATCGATTCTAATTATGTGAAATTCGTTTAGAATTTCAGGAAAACTTTGGTTCTGTACGAAGCCGAAGTTTAGGGTGATTCGCGGGAATGAAGCGTCTTTTTTATTGGTAAAATGGCCATGAGCACATGGCATGACACGGTTCAGAGAACTGTGGGAGGAAGGAAGCAACACCCTCAATGACATGTGCAGACATGAAGCCAATCAGCGACCGGCGGGATTCTGTGACGTCACAGCCCTATAAATACTGACGCCATCTTAAATCCTCACACTTCTCACAGTCTGTCCTTGCATAAGTAGCTAGCTGCTGCTCTATTCAACTCAACTCGTTATAAAACAAACTGCTTTTATCAGCGATTGGGGGGAAAGACCACCACAAGTCTGTGTAAGTTGCACACTTCTACCTAAACCAGCGTTCTGTATCTGCTGCTCCATAGAAGTCATTGTAAAAGAAACTGCTTTTATCAGAGACTGGGGCCAAAGATTTTCACAAGTTGCTCAGTTGTACACATTTAACACTAGCAGCCTTAACATTTTGTTTTAGTTTGTGGGGTATTCTCCCTAAAGTCCAGGGTGGGTGTAATTCTGCCCCCTATACGCCTCAATTTCATCTGTTCATGTCTGTAGGGTATTTAATATCCAAGGGTTAATTAAGCCTGTTGTTAGTTGGTTTATTTAGAGTAAAATTCAGTGGTTTTCTTTACCCCCATATACGCCTAAATTTTATCTGTTCATGTCTTTAGGGTATTTAATATCCATAGGTTAATTTCTCCTCTTGTTTTGTGGGTTAATTTGGAGTAAAATACAGGATGTGCGTATTTCTGCCACATACATGCCTGAAATCCATCAACTTCAGTTCTGTCGGGGTATTTTAAACTGTGACCAAGAGTTCATTTATAAACATTTTGTGGGGAATTCAGTGTCAAATCCAGTGTTTGTGTATTTTAGCCCTATATACATCTCAAATCCAGTCTCCTGGGATATTGCTATTTGTGGCAAACAGTTAATTATTTCATTTTTTGTGGTGATTCTGTTAAATACTTGTCACGGGTATGGTAGATTTGCTGGACCACCGCAAGCGATGATGATGTAAGCCACGCAAGGGAGCAGAGTCTAAGTAGCCCCCGGTATTCACCAGAGCCCGCCGCAAAGCGGGATGGACTTGTTGTGGCGTGAGGCTACCAAGTTGCTACCCCTGACGTGACTTGCTTGCGATGGCGGCCAGGGTACTGCGTGGTACAGAATCGTAATCCAGAGGCGTAGTTGGCGACAGGCAAAAGGTCAGGACGGGAGGCAGAGGTTCGTGGTCAGAGACAGGCAGAAGGTCAGGGCAGGCGGCAAACAGGCAAGGTCAGGAAACGTAGCGGACGGACCTACACGGGTAATCAGACAGTACTTCCAACACTTTCTAGACTAGGTAACGCACAACAACGAACTGTCAAAGAGTGCTGGGGGTGTATCCCTTAAATAGGACCAGCGCCCGGCAATAGACCAGTTACCGGTACGCTGGTCCTTTAAATCCAGACCAGCCGTCGCGCGCCCGCGCCTAGGCAGCGGGTACGCGCGCGGCGGCCGGGACAGGCAGGATCAGCGTACACAGGAGCGTGGACGGGTATGTGAGACGGCGCCCGGGCAGCAAGGGGGTGGACACAGGCAGCCGCGGCACCCGCGCCGGACCCCCTGCGGGCACTGGGGCGGCCGCGGGGGGGCAGCGGCGCCCGCGCCAGCCCCCATTACAATACTGATACATGTAGAGCCCCCCCCCCCAAAAAGAGTGGAGAGGGGGTCATCAGTAATTTTGCATTGACACCAATCATTTTGCCATTCCTTTGATCTTTCAGTGTCCGCTTTCAGTTGGTCAATAATCCATCATTGCTAAAGCCATAAAGAAACAGGAGTTGAACCCAAAAATAAGTAATTGGAATATTTGCATGCGTTATGTGTTTTGTATCCACTCCACAGATTAAAAGAAGGGGAAAACCAAATATAGTGGCAATGTCATAGAGTGGTGGAGGGTGGAAACAGCATTAGAAAACTACAGAGTGGTCAAATGAAAGAGTGCTCAGTTGGCAGCAGCATGAGGAGACTTGAGTGCTGAGGTGGCAGCAGCATCAGAAGGCTACATAATGGCCCAGTGAATAGTGGGGAGGTGGGTGGCAATACCAATCCCTGATAAAGATGGTGGGTGGTAGAAGGAGCAGCTGGCAGCAGATGTGTGGAATTAGGTGGGTGGCAGCATCATAATAGTAGCTGAGGCAGGTAGCCAAAAGAATCCAGGGTTCAGGGTCTGCTCCAGGTGCTGCTACTGGTGGGTACCTAAATCACTAGGAGGTGAAGAAAGCTGCTCATCAACAACTCCAGACTCAGGTTGCTGCTGATGTTGCTGGTACTGCTCGTAACCCTCCATCCCCCCACAGCAGCCTTGGCAATGGTACATGAACACTGATGAACCACACGGTCAGACCTGCTAGAGGATGGACCATGGCTACATAGGATGTCTCTATAGTACTTGAGTTTGTGCTTGTCTTGGCGGGTGAAAAAATGCCCCCATTTGGGACCGGTAGTGAGGGTCCAAGAGGTTGGAGAGCCAGAAGTCATCCCTCTGCTGAATGGTGACTATTCAGCTGTCACTAGCCAGGCAAATCAGCATGCAGTGGACCATCTGTGCAAGTGACTCTGAGGGACTCCCTGCCTCCATCTCCACTGTATACAGCCACGGTGTGTCTGGGTCATCTTCCTCGCCTTCCTAATCCTCCGGTTGCTCCTGCTCCTCTCCTGTCAGCTGAATAAAAAAAAACTCATTTCGCCAGATGCTGCTTGGGCTCCTATGTCTTCCTCCTCCTTCTCTAGTTCAGCCCCCACCGGACTCATGTGGCCGGGAGATGTAGTCGCCACGTCTCCAGTCCCCTGACCAGACAGATTTTGCAGCATCTGTTCCAGGACATGAAGCAGCGGAATGACGTTATTCATCCCGTAGTCCTGGCGACTGAAGAATAACGTGTCCTCCTCAAAGGGCCTGAGCAAACGGCATGTTTCACGCATGAGCTGCCACTGGCTGACATCAAAATTACACAGGGAAGTACTCCTGTTCACTTGGATCATCAAAAAATCATTAATGGCCTTTCTCTGTTCATCAATTTCTCCCTGTTCATATATTTCTGTTTTTCTCTGTTTATAGTTTCTCTGCTCTGTTTAGCTCAAGAGGGTGTGCTTGGCAGTGTAGAAATGGCTAAAGTGAATGCAAAGTTTCCTGTCAAGTTCTCTGAATGGTGCATAGTCCACCAGTTGAAAAGGGAGGGGCAGCAGTACCACCAACTTGGACAGGAGCACGGTCAGCTTCTGCACTTAGGGATGGCTAGACGCATACTGCTGTCTCTTGGCAATCATCTCAGAGAACGACTGCTGGCACCATGAGTGCCGAGGAGAAGGAGTTCCTGGACCGGTAGATGATGTAAAACATAGGGAGTTGTCTTCAACAGAGGTGGTGACGCTTTGACTTCCTGAAATGGGAGGCGTGCCACTGGGTGCTGCTGCTGTTGCGAGAAGATGGACCACCACATCTGAGACACATTTCTCCCAGGCCACTGTATGATGTTGATGCAGGGCTGTGGTTCCAACTTTAGGTCCCCGGTCACACCTTACTTTCTGCTCACAGATTCTACATATAGCTATGTTCGCCTCCTCTGGTGTCTTGTCAATAAACTGCCACACCGCCAAGTAGGTGATTTTACCACTAATGCTCCGCACTGACTGACTGTTACCGCCGCTGCCCCGGTGAGCCCCTGTGCCGCTTCTTTCTGGGACCTACAAAATAGGTGGTCTAAATCGTGGCTGTTTGGCTCCAAACCTCGAACTGCTGCCACCCTGCTGACTCCCGGCAACACTACCGACTTGCGGGCTGCGCCACTGCCTGACACGCAAGCTTCTGCTCTCTTCTCCCGGTGATGATGAAGTCCTTGTTTCCGCGGCCAGGACGATGCGTTGTCAAAGTTAGGAGACCGCCTAGGATGTCACTTCATACCAGGCAGAAAAGGGGGCGCAAGGAGGCATGGAGTGGGCTGAATTTTCCATTTGGGGGGCACTTTATGCCTTGTTTAACTAGGGTACCAGAATACTTTGCCCCAGCCTTGCTTGCTTCACCCGGCTCTCAAGTGCGATTGGTTACATTGATTAGTGTTTGCCTGTCACCTCCATCCTCCTCAATGGTGTCGCTGTACAGAGCTTGACCACTCGCAACATAACCCCCCATGCCACTCTGCTCATCACTACTTGCTCGCTTCTGCAAGAAGCAGCGGATGTCTTCCCCACCTCTTTGCTGCCCACTGTCCTCAAATAGTTCGTCCTCACTGTATAGTGGCGCAGAGGCCACAGCACATAGTAGTTCTCTGGCTGTGGGAAGCGAACGGGACAGAGGTGGGTTGAGGACAGGTGAGGGCCCCTCACCTGCTCCTGGGCCATGCCAACTAAGGGTTGTGTCTGACAAACCCACCGACTCTTGGCTGGGGTTGTCAGATGTCATCTGGGAGAAAGTGGATGGCCTAGTCAACCATTCGAGAAGCGTTGGCTTGGTGGTCAACACACGGCTGCTAGATGACAACGGAAGCTGTGGCCTTGCGGGGTGACCCCTGCTGTGACATCCCCTTACTGTGCCGGCTTCAGGAACCTACCATTGTGTATTTTGACGCTATTGTAAGATCTTAGCCCCCAGCTCGGTCCTTTCCAGCTGGCGCTGACATGACTTTGTCAGGCTGCGTTTCCACTTCAGTTATTTAGTCCGTTTTGCCCCTGTAAGTGCCCAGAGAAGTGAAGTGTGTGAAGCGATTCTAAGAGCGGCAGCTGTAATGTGCGTGTCATACTAAAACACAGCATTGTCTGAAGACCAAACCACGCTCCCTTTGCATATTTGAGTATGGCACAACGTTCTACAACACCCTACAGGCTCTCTGCAGCCAGGAAATAGCTGTTTTTAAACGCGATTTGCCTCAAATAAATTCAGGTCAAAGCGAATTTTGTCGGAAAACTCGCCGAACTCGGCAAATCGAATTTTTGAGAAATTCGCCCATCTCTAGTCATTACGCAAGTGGCAATACCAAATATGTGTTTTATCTTTTTTGGGGCGATTGGTGTTTGTAAAGGGGAAAAGGGCTATGTGCGTATTTTTTATTTTATTTTTCGTGTTTGTGTTTCACTTTTTCACACTATTTTTAATTTTCCCCATAGGGGATTTGTATCAGTGATCCTCAGATCACTGAAACAATAGAGAACAATACAGAGCTGAACTGCTCTGTATTGGTCTCTATGGTAACTGTCAGTCACCATGCCCGACGATGCACGCAATGCATTGAGGGCATGGTGACGTCACAGACAGCCCGAGAACTGTTTCCTTCACTCCCCGGGCTGTCTGGTAGGAGATCAGCAGTGGCCGATTGCTGCTGCTGCGCCGACAGCAGACAGAAGAAGCTCCCTTCTACTGTCTGTCTTAGCTGCAGCAATCTTTTATGATCACCACAGCTAAGAGGTTAATCACCTGCAGCCAAAGCGTACTCCAGCCGCGGGTGATGTGGCATGAGGCCAGCAGTAATATAAAAAGAAAGGAAAACAACAAAAAAATACTTTTTTTAATTCATGCCACAATTTTTTTTTAAATGACACAGTAATTTATATGCATCCTTAAACTATGCCACAAAAAATACAACTTTTCCTGCATAGAAAAAGCTCTCGTACAGCTGTGTAACTAAAAAAATAAAAAAGTTATGACTACTGTAAAACAGAGAAGCAAGTGCTGAAAAATGAAGCTGGTTATTAAAGGGGTTTTCTCACTTATGCTGTTTCAGTGACTCTCAGTTACAGTGTGCATGTGACATTTCTCTTTCTAAACTAATCCACTCGTCACAGACTTGGCAGTGACTGCAAATCATATGCAACTCAAATCTGCAGTAAAATGGCATTTCCTTTATTCTCTGTAAGGAAAAAGTCACATCACCTTGTGACTATCACAGAAATTTTATTGTATGGGTTATGGACTGTATCCTTTGTTACCTTTATATATTTAATGCAATAGAAAACAAAGGGTAGTAAATAGAAAACAAAGGGTAGTAATTAACGGTACATACTCAGACTGGATCCCTGTTACTAGTGGAGTACCACAAGGGTCAGTATTGGGCCCTATCCTCTTTAACATTTTCATTAATGATCTTACACAGGGATTACACAGTAGAATATCGATCTTTGCAGACGATACTAAGCTCTGTAACGTAATCAACACAATAGAGGATAATGTGTTATTACAAAGGGATCTGGATAAGTTGGAGGCCTGGGCAGGGAAATGGCAGATGAGGTTTAATATAGATAAATGCAAGGTTATGCACATGGGGAGGAAAAATCCATTACATGATTACATGTTAAATGGAAAAACACTGGGTAAAAGTGACATGGAGAAGGACTTGGGAATCCTAGTGGACAGTAAACTTAACTGTAGCAGCCAATGTCAGGCAGCAGCTGCCAAGGCTAATAGGATCATGGGGTGTATTAAAAGGGGCATAGAGGCACATGATGAGAACATTATTCTCCCATTATACAAGTCACTGGTTAGACCACACATGGAATATTGTGTACAGTTTTGGGCACCAGTGCACAGGAAAGACATTGTAGAGCTTGAACAGGTACAAAGGCAGGCAACAAAAATAATAAAAGGACTGGGTGGACTACAGTACCCAGAAAGATTAGCAAGATTGGGTTTATTTAGTTTAGAGAAAAGACGGCTTCGGGGGGACATAATAAATATGTTTAAATACATCAAAGGTCAATATAGAGATCTCTCCCAAGATTTATTTATACCCAGGGCTGTATATAGAACAAGGGGGCATCCTCTACGTCTTGAGGAACGAAAGTTTCTACATAAACATAGAAAGGGATTCTTTACTGTAAGAGCAGTGAGACTATGGAATTCTCTGCCAGAGGGACTTGTCATGGTGAATTCAATAATGGCGTTCAAAAATGGTTTAGATGCATTTCTGGAGCGTAATAATATAACAAGTTATAGTGTCTAGGATTCTGGAGATGGGTCATTGATCCAGGGATTTTTCTGATTGCCAGATTGGAGTCGGGAAGGAATTTTTCCCTAAAATGAGGACAATTGGCTTATACCTCATTGGGGTTTTTTGTCTTCCTCTGGATCAACACCTTAGCACAACAGGCTGAACTGGATGGACGTCTTGTCTTTTTTCGGCCTTACAAATTATGAAACTATGTGATGTTTCATTAATTTTGCTTATGTAGGCAGTTTTCTACAACTTTAAGGGGTTTATATTATGCTTTGATGCTCTTTCTTGGGCACTGTTTTATCTGAATTGTAATATTTTGTAATATAATTTTTTTTTTAAATGATCTTTTTACTCTCATATTGTGTATTTTAGTAGGTTTATAATTTCAGTTTTAAACTACCACCTGACTGCAGCATTTTATATACCCTCTCCCCCTCATACACACATAAAAAAAAACAGCAATAGACACCTACTGAAATAGTGTCTAACTGTTACGTGTTGAACATGTAGCATGTAAAAAATTAGCCCAAAGCAGTGCATGGTCTATATTATGGATCTATACAACTTTGTTCTGTAATAAGGCCATATGCAAAAGCCCTTATATTTCTCTATCTTTAGAATCCATACCAGGTCCTCCTTCTTCTCCTCACATCTCCTAAAACTAAATGTGGAGAAAACAGAACTAATCATCTTTCCACCATCCAACTCTACCCTTGCCCCTGATCTCTCTATCTCAGTCAACGGCTGTACACTCTCACCTGTTCCGCAAGTCCGCTGCCTTGGGGTAATCCTCGACTCCACTCTATCTTTCAAACCACACATCCAAAACCTCACCTCTGCCTGCCGCCTCCACCTGAAAAACATCTCTCGCATCCGCTCATTCCTCAACTATGACACTACAAAAATGCTGGTCCATGCCCTTGTCATCTCCCGCCTAGACTACTGCAACATCCTTCTCTGTGGCCTCCCATCTAGCACTCTTGCCCCCCTTCAAACAATTCTCAACTCTGCCGCCCGTCTTATCCACCTTTCTCCCCGCTACTCCTCTGCCTCTCCCCTCTGTCAATCTCTTCACTGGCTCCCCGTTGCCCAGCGAATCAATTTCAAGTTGCTAACTATGACCTACAAGGCTCTCCATAACCTCTCCCCTCCATACATCTCTGCCCTAATTTCCAAATATCTCCCCTCACGCAATCTCCGCTCCTCACAGGACCTTCTCCTCTGCTCTCCCCTTATCAGCTCCTCACACAACCGTCTCCAAGACTTCTCCCGTGCTTCACCCACACTCTGGAACTCACTGCCCAAACACATCAGACTCTCCTCCACTTTCACCAGCTTCAAAAGCAACCTGAAAACCCATTTCTTCAGGCTTGCCTATAACCTACAATAACCCTGCTGTCACTACACCGTCCACATACATGTCTGCCCCTCACCTTCTGTCTTTTTCCCCCTCCTTGTAGATTGTAAGCCCTCGCGGGTAGGGTCCTCTCTCCCTCTGTCGTGCCAATTGTCATTCATTAATTATCACTGTACTTATTTGACTTATGTTGTGTATGTAACCCCCTCGAATGTACAGCGCCCTGGAATCAATGGCGCTTTAAAATAAATAATAATAATAATAATAATGTAACTATTTTATAGTGGACTGAGAACTTGCATTTGTGTGATTACATTTGCATTGTTGGAATGCAATAGGATGTTTTTATTTTATGTATTACCCCATGAGAAAAAGAAACGGAAGCCTATAGCATATGAATGTTAAAATAACGAAAAACATCTGCCTGGTAGTAAAAGGGGATGTGGTTTGTGATAAAAATATTTCAGGACAATGAGTAAAAAAAACATTTCTAAGTAATACATTTTGTAAAAGCAAGTATCACTGTGTACTATGGGGGGAGCCACTGTGAAATATCCTATGACTAAAACTTATTCCTAGTCATATAGACTGTGACTAGAACAGGATCACTATTCTGGGCCTAATTTAATATTACTATTAGAGATGGGCGAATTTCTCAAAAATTTGGTTCACCGACTTTGCCGAATTTTCCGACAAAATCCGTTTCGTCTCGAATTACTTCAGGACGAATCACGTTATAAAACAGCTATTTTCTGGCTGCACAGAGCCTGTATGGTGCTGCAGAACATTGTGCCATGCTTAAATATGCAGAGGGAGCTTGGTTTGGTCTTCATACAATGTTGTGTTTTAGTATGACACGCACATGACTGCCGCCACTCTTAGAATCGCTTCACTCGAAAATTCCCTGGGCACTTACGGGGGCAAAACTGACCAAAAAACTGAAGTAGGAACGCAGCCTGACAAGGTAACATCAGCGCCAGCTGGAAAGAAACAGGCTGAGGGCTAAGATCCTACAATAGTGTCAAAGAACACAGAAGTAGGTTACCGGAGCTGCCACAGATCGCAGCACAGTAAGGGGACGCCACAGCAGGGGTCACCCTGCGAGGCCACAGCATCCGGTGTCATCTACCGGCCATGTGTTGACCACACACTAGGTCATACACTTTCTCCCAGATGACATCTGACAACCCGAGCCAAGAGACGGTGGTTTTGTCACACACAACCCCTAGTTGGCATGGCCCGGGAGCAGGTGAGGGGCTCTCACCTGTCCTCAACCCACCTCTGTCCCGTTCGCTTCCCACAGCCAGAGAACTACTATGTGCTGTGGCCTCTGCACCACTATACAGTGAGGACAAAATATTTGAGGACAGTGGGCAGCAAAGAGGTGGGGAAGACATCCACTGCTTCTTGCAGAAGCAGGCAAATAGTGCTGAGGAGAGTTGAAATGGGGGTTATGTTAAAAGCGGTCAGGCTTTGTACAGCGACACCATTGAGGTGGACGGCGGTGACGGGCAAACACTAATTGATGTAGCCGATCGCACTTGGGAGCTGGGTGAAGCAAGCAAGGCTGGGACAAGGTAAGGTGCCCTAGTTAAACAAGGCATACAGTGCCTCCCAAATGGAAAATTCAGCCTACTCCATGCCTCCTTGTGCCCCCTTTTCTCCCTGGGATGAAGTGCCGCCCTACGCGGTCGTCTGCCTTCGACTACCCATTGTCCCGGCCCTGGAAGAATTCCGTTTTCTGTACATTAAGTTTTAGGAGATGGGAGGAGAAGGAGGATTTGGACGACAGACAATCTGGGATCTTGTACAGTAGAGAGTTAATGTCTGGGCCAGAGATGTAAAATTGGGTGCCATCAGCATACTGGTGGTTTTGAAAGCCATGTGATGCTATGAACTGACCCAGACCAACAGTGTACAAGGGTTCATCATTATCATTGGGAGAAGAGAGCAGCAGCTTGCGTGTCAGGCAGTGGCGCAGCCCGTAAGTCGGTAGTGTGGCCGGGAGTCAGCAGGGTGGCAGCAGTGCGAGGTTGGGAGCCAAACGGCCACAATTTAGACCACCCACTTTGCAGGTCCCAGAAATTAGCGGCACAGAGGCTCACCGGGTCAGCGGCGGTAGCAGTCAGTCAGTTCGGAGCATTGGTGGTAAAATCCCCTACTCGGCGGTGTGCCAGTTTTTTGACGAGACAACAGAGGAGGGTTGAACATAACTATATTTAGAATCTGTGGGCAGAAAGTAAAGCATGACCAGGGACCTAACGTTGGCACCACGGCCCTGCATCAACATCATGCAGTGTCACCATACGTGTTTCAGATGTGGTGGTCCATCCTGTCCCAACAGCAGCAGCAACCAGTGGCACGCCTCCCATTTCAGGCAGTCAAGGTTTCACCACCTCTGACGAAGACAACTCCCTGTCTATTACATCATCTACCAGTCCAGATACTCCTGCTTCTCGGCACTCATGGTGCCAGCAGTCGTTCACCGAGACGATTGACAACAGATAGCAGTATGCGTCTAGCCATCCCTAAGTGCAGAAACTGACCGTGCTCCTGTCCAAGTTGGTGGTACTGCAGTCCCTCCCTTTTCAAGTGGTGGACTCTGCACCATTCAAAGAACTGGCCAGGAAACTTGGCATTCACTTCTGCCATTGGAACGACACGGATAGTGGCTCTTCTGGACCACCGCAAGCGGTGGTAGCTGCCATGCCAGGAAGCAGGGTCTAAGTAGGTCCCGGTTTTCACCAGAGCCCGCCGCACTTTCTGCGGCGGGAGTCCTACCAGGTCACTACCCCTAGCGCGACTAGCTTGCGGTGGCAGCCGAGGCGCATCGAGGTACCGATTCGTAAGACGAAACTCGTAGTCAAAGGTCAAGCCAACAGGTCAGGGCATGCGGTGGAGATTCGAGGTTAGGTAACGTAGCAGAAATGTCGGGTACACGGGCAGACAGGAACTGATGAAAAGGGGGAAATTGATGAACAGGGGGAAATTGATGAACAGGAATAAATATATTAACAGGGGGAAATTATTGAACACGGGGAAATTGATGAACAGAGAAAGGCCATTAATGAGTTTTGATGATCCAAGTGGACAGGAGTATTCCCCTGGGCGAACGAAGACACACACGGGAGGAAATGCTCAATCTGTTTGTTCAAGTCTTACACCCATCTGCAAGACATTGTCAAAAAAGGGCCAGGAAACGTTTGCAATTGCACTTCAGCCTTCTTCACACTGCCAAGCACACCCTCCTTAAGCTGTAGTGGCAGACCGGCCTCCCCCAACATAGGCTGACATGTGACATTTCCAAATGGTGGAATTCCAGCCTCCATATGTTGGAACTAGTGTTGAGTGATTATTATCGACAAAGTTGAATATCGCAACAGTTTTGTAATGTTTATGATCGGAAATTTTTTAGCTACTATTGCGATAATTAGGTTAAAATCTGTGCATCATCTATTAAGGATCGCACCAATTTCGGCGCTTCCCTGTCATTTTGGCGGCCCAGACAAATTCACTACAGAATAGATGCATGTGAGATGTGTGTGCGACGTCATGAGCTGGCATGTTGGTATGGGTTAGGATTGGGCTGGAAAAATCACATTACCCGTGTCTTTTTACATAGAACAGCCCTTCCTGTTCAGAGCCCACATTGTCTCTCAGCGCACATAGCATTAGACGTGCGCTCCTGCGTTGTGTCCAAACAGCTCAGCTGTGTAAAATTAATTGTATTTTCTTCACAGAGAAAGCTCTACTGTTAGCTGTGATCCTTACAACTTTAGTTCGATTAGAGATTGGAAGATTTAATTAGTTAGTAGAGAATTTTTTAAAGGAAGCATCTACCGTCTGTTAAAGTCACGGAGTAGGGGAGCAGAGCGGGGAGTGGGGGGGCTAACAGAGGCGAACACGAGACAATCTCTATAAAGAATACTGGATATAGTCACCAATGACTTTGTGTAGCCATTGCACTGCAATCGCTTTTATTATTAGCAGTTTTCTATAGAAATATTTCCCTGGATATGGGCATCCCTTAACTTATATTAAGGATACACATCTTTCTAGTAACTGCAGGTCTCTTTATGTTAAGGTGCAAAACTCCACTTTAATTATCAGTATACATTTCAGAAGGTTTCAATTTTCAATTATGCCCATTCCAACCTTTGTTGATATATCCCACCATCCATTATATAGAATCCACAATTTTTGTAGTCATCACAGGTTGAAAGGATGCCAAAAATACTCCTTGTATTATCCGAATAAAATTTTCAGATACGTTTTTTTTCACCTTTGGTGCGAAGTGTCAGCTTTTGTTGATAGATTCTACTTTTGTCAATTTAAATTTGAATACTGCCCTTTGTGTTAAGGACACCACAGTTGAATTGAATAGTGGCCAAAAAATACCTGTGTATTATCTGAATACATCTCAGATACGTGTTTTTTCCTCTTTTTGCGCAGGCCCAGCTTTGTTGATAGATTCTACTTTGCAGTTTAAATTTGAATACCGCAATCTTGTAGTCGCCACAGGTGAATTGGAAAGGTGCCATAAATACCTTTTATTATCCGAATACAATACAGATATAGTTTTTTTTGCACTGTTGCCCAGGTCCAGATTTGTTGATAGAGCCACCTTGCAGTGAAATTTGAATCCAGCAATTGTGTAGTCACAACAGGTGACTTGATAGGTGCCAAAAAATACTTTGTTTATTATCCTAATACATTACAGATACTGTTTTTTGACTTTGGCGCACTACAGCTTTGTTCATTGAGGCACTTTGCACTTAAAATGTTAAAACAGCAATTTTGTAGTCACCACAGGTGAATTGAAAAGGTGCCAAAAGAATACCTTATATAATCCGAATACATTACAGATACGTGTTTTTTTTTGCACTTTTGTCCCAACTCCAGATTTGTTCATTGAGGGCACTTTGCACTTAAATGTGTAATACTGCAATTTTGTAGTCAACACAGTTGAATTGATTGGTGCCAAAAAAATACCTTTTATTAATCCGAATACATTACAGATACGGTTATTTGACTTTGGCGCACTACACTTTGTTCATTAGAGCACCTTGCACTTAAATAGTGAATACAGCTATTTTGGTTAGTCACCACAGGTGAATTCGAAAAGGTGCAAAAATACCTTTTTATTATCCGAATACATTACAGTACGTGTTTTTTTGCACTTTTGCCGCATCCAATTATGTTGAAAGAGCCACCATGCAGTTAAATTTGAATCCAGCATTGTGTAGTTACCACAGTGATTGATAGGGCCAAAAAATAACCTTTTATGGATCCGAAGTACATTACAGATACGTGTTTTTTTGACTTTGGCGCACTACTGCTTTGTTTCATTGAGGCACCTTGCACGTAAAATGTGATACAGGCCAATTTTGTGTAGTCCACCACAGTGAATTGAAAGGTGCCAAAAATGACCTTGTATTATCCGAATACATTTCACATACGTGTTTTTGCACTTTTGCCCAGTCCAGATTTGTTGATAGAGCCACCTTGCAGTTAAATTTGAATCGCAGCAATTGTGGTAGTCACCACAGGGTGAATTGATAAAGCGCCAAAAATACCTTTTATAAATCCGTATACATTTCAGATACGTGTTTTTTGCACTTTTTCCCCGGTCCAGATTTAGTTGATAGGCCCACCCTTTCATTTAAATTTGAAATCCAAGCAATTGTGTAGTCACCACATGTGAATTGAAAGGTACCAAAAATACCTTTTATTATCCGAAAACATTTCAGATAACGATTATTTTTGCACTTTTTGCCCAGTCCCAGATTTGTTTTGATAAGAGCCACCTTGCAGTAAAATTTCAATACAGATATTGTGTATCATCCACAGTTTTGATAGGTGCCAAAAATACCTATTATTATCCGTATACATTTCAGATACGTATTTTTGCACATTTGGCCAGTCCAATTTGTTGATAGAGGGCATCACCCTGCATTTAAATTTGAATCCAGCAATTTGTGTAGTCACCACAGGTGAATTGGATAGTTGCCGAAAATACCTTTTATGTATCCATATAATTTCAGATACGTGTTTTTTTTTGCACTTTTGCCCCAGTCCAGATTTTTGATAAGCCACCATTGCAGTAAATTTGAATCCAGCCAATTGTGAGGTCCACCACAGGTGGAAATTGATGAGGTACCAAAAATACCTTTTATTATCCGTATAAACCCCATTTTTTGTTCAAGATACAAGTATTTTTCGTGCACATTTGGTCCCAGTCCAGCTTTGATGTTTTAGAGGTACATGCAGTTAAAATTTGAATCCAGCATTGTGAATCACCACAGGTGAATTGATAGGGAGCCAAAAATACCTTTTATTATCCGTATACTTTTCAGATACGAGTATATTTTGCACTTTTGCCCGAGTCTATAATGTTGAATAGAGCCACCTTGCAGTTAAATTTGAATCCAGCAATTGTGGTATTCACCACAGGTGAAATTGATTAGAGGCGCCAAAAGAGACCTATTTATTATCCGTATACTTTCAGAATACATGTTTTTTTGCACTTTTGCCCAGTTCCAGATTGGTTGTTGATAAGAGCCACCTTGCAGTTAAAATTTGAATCCAGCAATGTGTATCACCACAGGTGAATTGAGTAGTACCTAAAAATACCTTTTATATCCGTATACATTTCATGATACGTTATTTTTGCACTTATGCCGCATTCCAGTATTTTTTTAATAGAGCCCCTTTGCAGTTTAAATATTCAATACAGATATTGTGTATGTCAACCACAGGTTTTATAGGAGGCCCACAAAAAGTACCTTTTATATCCGTATACATTTTCAATACTGTTTTTTGCACTTTTTCCCAGTCCCAATTTGTTGATAGAGCCACTTGGAACCTTGCAGTAAATTTGAATCCAGCAATTGTGTAGTCACCACAGTGAATTTGATAGGTGCCAAAAATACCTTTTATTATCGCCTTAAACATTTTCAGATACGTATTTTTTTTGCAGCTTTTGCCCCAGTCCATATTTGTTATAGAGCCGACCTTGTCAGTTAAATCAGAATCCAGCCATTGTGTAGTCACCCAGTTAATTTGATAGGTGCCAAAAAAACCTTTTGATTACCGTTACATTCTAATAGAGATACATGTTTTTTGCACTTTTGTCCAGTCCATATTTGTTTGATCAGAGCCACCTTGCAGTTAAATTTCAATACAGCAATTGTGTAGTCAAACACATTGAATTGATAGGCGCCAAAAATACCTTTTTATTATCCGTATACATTTACAGATAACGTGTTTTTTTTGCACTTTGTGCCCCAGTACCAGATTTGTGATAGATCCACCATGGCAGTTAAATTTGAATCCAGAAATTGTGTAGTCACACAGGTGAAATTGAATAGGTGCCAAAAATAACCTTATAATTATCCGTGATCCATTTCAGATACGTGTTTTATTGCACGTTTTGCCCCAGGTCCAGTATTTTGTTGATAGAGCCACCTTGCAGTTAAATTTCCAATACAGCAATTTTGTTTTGATTTGAGGGTTTTTAGAATATCTTTGATTTGCCGTCTTTAAATAAGAGACTTTAACCAAAACTCTTCCCATACCCTCTTCAAATTTATCGTTTCAGAACATGGGAGGCGAAATGTCAGTGTTGGTAGGCGAGCAAGAGAGGGTGTAGTGACATTGGAGATATAGGTACGGAGAAGAAGGTTCTCCTTCTCCAATGCGCTGGCGACAACACGCAAGCCAGCGGATTGTCGGTTGCAGGACCGTCAGGGCCTGTCATCGCTGGGTCAGTGCCCTGTGAAATCTCAGTAACGAACAGCATCGCCAATCTGTTCTTGCAGTGTTAATGCCGACCTGCATCCCAGCATCTTATCTCTCGTCCTCCCCCCAGTACATACGGCGACAAATTCATCACAGCATCATCAGCATCCGTCCAAGCATGAAGCGAATGGAGCCCAAAATGTCAACACGTTTACCCCCACCACTGTGGATAATCCATTTTTCTGAAGACCTCTTTGATGAGAAAATGCGGTTGTTGTCAGAAGGCATGTTAAAAGATCAAGAGGCCAAAGAAGGATGATTTTCTCTGCTCTGACTCCCAGTTTACTGATGTCCATCAGAGGATGAGAAGGAAGCCGGTCAAGTCGGCAAAAATCCCGGGCCGGGTCAGCAACGCCTTGCAGTCCCATCTTGCTTGTACCCCGCTCAGCTCCGTTATGCAGAATGTCAGGGTACGACGAAGTCCACCTGTGGTTTGATGAAGAGTTACGACAGTTTGCGGAGCCTTCGTGGACCTTTTTTTTCGCAGAATGTCTTGCGAGCGCTTCATCACCTGGACGAGGGAGGAATGACATGGGTTAGTGTCAATACGGGTCCCGCCCTCAAAAAGTGATAGGGCGGACACAGAAGATCCCCTGATATGATTTCAGGGTTCAGGTCCAAAACCCCCGCTCCTCTCTTATCGCCCGTCAATAAAGGTCCAGGGCCTCTCAGCCTGGGCCTTCTTGAGCAATCCTCTGATTCACCCCAGCGATGTCATATGCCACCTTGCCGTAAACGCATAAGAAATGCAATAATCTTAGGTGTTTTAAACCACCACCAACAATTTCTAGTCGCATGCCGCGAATGCATATTTGAAATTGATGAAAAACCTTGTTCCAAAAAATGGCCAGACCAACGCCTGGCCTTCCAACCATTGTCACATCTGTCTCCGCCTCCTCCTCATCCCGCCACCAACCAGTCTGTTCCTCAGCTGCCCATTCCTCAAGTCAAGTATCAAGTGTATCATGCCCTCCGCTTCAGCCACACACGTCGCCCGACTACCACCACCACCACCATAGACCCAGTCCTTACCCCCATCTCCTCCCCGCCAGTTTGACGACCTGCCACGCCGTACAGCGGCCAGTCTAGCAGCCAGCCTTCAGTCGTTCCCAGGTTTGTGAGCAGAAGAAACACTTTAAACAACACCAAACCATCCCCAAAGCCAAAAAGCTGAGATGTCGGCATTGCCAGGCCTTTTTGGCCTTGGAAATGTTGCCTTATCCGACAGGGGTACACAGATGGGTTTCCACCATTGTCCTATGGTGGCCCCTGCCTGCCCCCAAAACCAGATGCCGAGCAGGCATTTCTTTTCTTTGCCAGAAAAGCCGTACCCTGCCCCCTGGCCACAGGCCACGTTCATCTAAAATTTCAAGCGCGTTGTTCTGAACGGTGTCCGGAAATTCCATCTCGCCACATACACATGGACTAAATTAAGCACGGCCAATGGCCGCTATATCTCTGTGACAGCTCACTGGTTGAGCAGGGTTGGATAGTCGTCTGGGGGTGGACGGTGGCCTCACAGGCTCGTCTCACCTACTCCATCAAAACCGCAGGGATGGTGCAGGTGCTCTTTCCCCCAAGGTCTCTGTGGCATCACGGGCCCCCAGAGATACCAGGGCCGTGTTGAAAATTAATCTGTCCCTTGGAGAACCGTCCACAACATCAGGTCAGGACTGTGTACGGCTCTCCGCAACGAGACCGAGCACTGCAGGGTGCAAGAACCGTGTGCCAGGCAAGGTGGTAGTGCGATAAGCGGTCGAGATATCTGCTGCCTGCCCTTAAGATCGTTAGGTGGCTGTCGCACATCCCTTGCCTGGCACATGTCCATGGAACCTCGTCGTCCAGGAAATTTTCTAAAGAGCTACCCGGGGATCTGGACTCTGCCTGCTGAAGAAGAGCTCGTAGGTCTGAGGTTCGCCACTTCACGGCGTTCGTCACGCCTGCTTTTACCCGCCTGTGGCTGCGGATGCAGAGCGTCAGCTCGGCTCCCCCGTCAACGCGTCCCTCATTGTTTTGACTGTGGCAACACGCAGGAATACCACCCGTCCACTATGCTCCAGCGCTTTGGGGAGCAGCGCAAAGCCATTTCTCAGGGTACGAAGTGACACATGTGCCTGACAACAGCGGTGCGGACCTGGGGTCGTTGAGGCCACCGAGAGTGGAGGCAGGTGAAGAGAGCTCTGCTCCAACCTTTGCCAGTTTTTGAAGAAGCCAAACCCAAAATGTCAGTGCGGACGATGCCCATGTCACAAGAGGCATAGTGGTGATCTTAGATCTGGACCGATCGTTAGGACACTCTGAAACAACAGGTCCCGCCAGCGAGCGGGAGGGAGGAGACGAAATCAGATGCATACACAAGGCTTTCTCTCCGTCTAATCCCCAAGGCCCGACAGATGTCTTCATTTTATCGGTCTTCATTAGGCATGTTTCGGGGGCCAGGGCTAGTGCAGGAGGGCGGCGCCTCAGCTCTCAGGGTGAATCAATCTGAGACAAGTCAGCTGTGTTGAAGGCTGTGCCGGAGAAAGTCGGAGGAAAGGAGGAGGAGGTATTCCTAGACACCGACGTTACAGACGTCCCTTGTCCTCTTAAATGTAGGTTGGCGCGAATTTGAGGCAGAGGGAGGAAGATGAGGGAAATATGAAGTTTGCAGTGCCCCTCTACCCAGAAGCTTGGGAAAATCAATGGCTCCATCTCTCACATGAGGTGCTTGGATGCTTCCATTTGCCTCCAACATTATCCTCGCATTAAGGCCATCAAAATGAACAACAGTTTACCTGTGTCCACCCTCCTGGATACCCAGGTATAGCAAAACGAAAGCCTCATCACTTTTCTTTACTACCCACCCAAATAGAAGTAAAATAATGCAGGAAATGGAGACCTTTCTGATTGATCCAACTGGATACATCTGTTGCGGTCTGCTTCAACGTTGTTCTTCAAATTGTGTACGGTGGAACAACGTCAGCCGCCTTGACGCAGTAGAGTGCCAAGTAGCCGTTGGCGGCAGCAGCAGCAGGCAGGTGGCAGAATGCCTAATGGGTGACCCTCAGGCAATCTTGGGTTTACCATCCTCACCAAACGCATGGCAATGAGCAGGGCACACATCCAGACACCAGAGACCCAGCTTAAGATCAAGGTGCACGACATCTCGTCTCAACACCGTATTGTTCTTTGTATGTGTCGTTGACCGCAATAAACTTCTGGGTACCCAAGAATGGACGAATGCCCGAGCTTCGCTCGCCAGCGCCCATAGAGGTGTTTGTCCTGCCCAGCAGCCAGCGTCATATCTGATGGACCTTTCAACACCAGCTGGAGGAATCATTAGCAGACAAAACCAATTCCGGCATTTCGCACAGGAAAAGTTGGATCTTTGACTTTCATCAAGATGAAATCATGCATGGATTCCTCTGATGATGATGTTGCCCCAATAGCCGAGGTCACCGATTAGTTTGCTGGTTCTATCATCATATACCTCTTCAAACAGAAATGGTCCTCTTGGAAAAACATTTTGTTTAAAAGTGATAATTTCTTACAGCAATTTTATTCTCTTTTCCCAACAGTTCATTTTGTCATGGATTTTTGCTGTGAGGAGACTTGTAAAGGACAGCAAGGTTTCATGACAACACCCGTATTTCCATTTACTTCATTTTAATCTTTCTTTAGAAGTTTTTTTGCATTGGACAATGGTTTTGAGAGGGTCATGTTGCTGGTGAGATACAGCAATAAACAGTGGGTCCTTTGGAACCAGAAAAGTGGCATCTAAGAGTTATATTCTCCATCACAATTTTTAAATAGTGGCTGAGAATGTCATATTTATACTTTTTGTGGGTCCATGTTGCTCTGAGATATCAGCTGATAATAATGTCTTATGGAAACAGAAATGTGTCTTCTAATTGGCATTTTTCCCTCACAATTTTTAACAGTGGCTGAGAATCATTTTTATAATTTTGGGGTCATGCTGCAGTTGAAATACAGCAACACTACGTGGTCCTATTCCCTAAAAAATGTTGTTTTCTCTAACAGACATTTGTTTCTTCACAATTGTCAAAATTGGCTCAAGGGTCAAACTTTGAATTTTATGGGGCATTTTTGGCTGTGAACATGACACTAAAACTGACTTCCAATTATAAAAAAAAATTGTTTCTAACAGACATTTTGTTCTTCACAATTGTCCAAAAGTGCTCCATGTGTCATGTTTTAATTTTTGGGGGCAATTTTTGCTGTGAAATGCAGCTAGACTTACAGGTCCTAATGTAAAAAATGTGGTTTCTAACAGACATTTGTTCATCACAGATTGTCAAGAGAGGCTCAAGGGTGATGGTGCAGTCAGAAACACGGAATAGAGTATGACAATTGTTAAAGGTACACATATTGCAAAATGAGCTGTTTTTTGCCAACAAATCATTAACATAAGCTCGCAATCCCTTTATTGAACAACCCATTTAAATACAATAAAAAAGAGAAACAAAGACATGGAGGGGTTCCATCCTATTTTAGTAAAAAATGTGTTTTCTAAATAAAACTACTAAAAAACATGCATGTTACAAAATATCTGGTAAAAAAAATTCCCCTCTGAATTGTACAAGGGAGGTACAGGAAGACTTACGCCATATTATGTTTATTTCAGAGGACATGGATTATGGAGCACGGACAGAGAACAGAAGAACATAGACAATATTCCTCCAGCAACGTTGAGAAACAATGAGAAAAAGTCATGCCAAGAAAAAGGGCACCCTGGGTGGAACTGAGGAGCGCTTTACACCACACAGTATTTCCGAAGTGAAGCTCAATTGGTCCGCACGTCATACGGAGGGTAAATCGCTACCCAGTCTTGACTGTGTACTGAGAAGGCTGGAGGTCTACTCCCACACTTCCGTACTCCCTGCCTTCAGCACGACTGTTTTCGTTGATTGGCTCATAAGGTGTCATTTTACCGTTGTAAATATATGACGGGAACGCCAGCCTGGGCGACTCATCTCACCGCTCCACTGTAACTACTCCGCCCTGGCGCTTGAACCTGCGGTGTTTAATAGATTGACAGACGCTAGCCTAGGGCTCCTCACCGGCACCCAGCTGTAAGTCTGGCCCCTGGAGCTGGACACTCCATGTTTAACAGATAGCTGAACGGCAGCACTGGCTCACACCATTATGGGCAAGCAGGAAAGCTTCAAATTCTCAAAAAGAATCAGATTTTTAAAAAGGTGATTTCCTGTGATGGTTAGAGTAAAGGTCAAAAAGTTCCCAGTGCTGGACGACAGATTGTCATCAATTTTGGTGATGCTTAAAATTTTCTGGGCTGGAGTCACTAAGGGGTCGCTATTCATTTGATTTACCCAGTAGAGTCTGTCCCTAATCACTGTAATGAAGGATTGGAGAAAAATGAAGAACCATTGAATTGATTGGCTGAATCACTCTCTGAACCATGAGGGCAAATGTCTTCTCAACTAAGAAGTGTTATTTTGTGGGGAGGATAAATGACATTTTTATTACTTATATGTGGTGTGTGCAAGGACCACGAATTAACGACATCTACAACGTGGTAAAAAATACCTTAAAAATTGCAGGGAGGGGTGTATGTTGTATGTTATCACACTTGAAAAAAAAAAGCAAAATGATAATAATAATGTAGAAGACCCCCCCCTATAAATAAACTTCCCCTAAAACAATCTGTAAACAAATGTCAGTTACCAAAAAATATTACTAAATGATGAGTCACTCGTACAAAATATCATAGTGCCACTTTGAGATCTGTGGGGTCAAACAGGTTTGGGTGCTTCATGCTGTGTCTCAGGATAGGGATAGTCTATGTCCAGTGAAACTAAAATGGTGGTTCAAAGACTCCTTTAAACGGCACTTTTTTAATCTGTGAGGTCAGACAGGTTTGATGTCATACTGTGGTCCCAGGACAGGTATATGTCAATGTCCCAGTTGATAGCTAAAATGTGGTTGAAAGACTCCTATAGTCCGCACTTTTTAATCTGTGGGTCAGACATGTTTAATGTTCATTCTGTGTAACAGACAGATATAGTCCAATGTCCCAGTTCAACTAAAATGGTGGTTTCAAAGACGTCCTTTTTTCGGCACTTATTAAAGTGTGGGGTCAGTGCAGGTTTGGGGCTCATGCAGTGGCCCAGAACAGTGTATAGTCAAATGTCCAAGTTCAACTAAAGTGGTAGTTCAAAGACTCCTTTTTGACAGGCCACTAAATCGGTGGTCAGACAGGTTTTATGGTCATACTGTGGTAAAGAACAGGTAATAGTCAAATATCCATTTCAACTAAAATGTGGGGTGAAAGACTCCTTTTCCCAGCGACTTTATTAATCTGTGGGTCATACAGGGTTTTAATTGTGATGTATATAGGCGGTACAGGACAGATATAATTAATGACCCAGTTTCAACTAAAATGGTGGTTCAAAGACTAATCCTTTTCCTGGCACTTTTTAAAATTTGGGGGTCAGACATGTTTAATGGTCATACTGTGTGTGGACAGAACAGGTATAGTCAATTTCCAGTTCAACTAAAATGTGGTTTGAAAGACTGTCCTTTTTCCTGGCACTTTTTAAATCTGTGGTGTTCATGTCAAGGTTTTGGGGCTCATGCTGCGTTCCAGACAGGGTATAGTCCTATGTCCATTCAAGTAACATGGAATGGTTCAAATCAAACTGCCTTCTGGCACTTTTTAATTTGTGGGTCCTGCAGGTTTTGTAAAGGGTCAGCTGTGGTTCAAGTAAAGGATAGTGGAATGGTCCTTGAGTTTTTTTCTGTGGCTTTTTATAACCTAAGTGTGTTGCCTAAGATGTAGCACGTATCCATTTGACTGTTGTGGATATTTAAGTTCCAGCTTCTCCATCCCTGTTTGGTTGTAAGAATGTAGGTGTTGTTCCTCTGCCCATAGACTTTAAACTGGTCATCTCGATAATCTATTTATCGTGACTATCGGAAAACTTAGTTGATAATTGCCGATATCGACGATGAACCCCGATGACGATAGTCAACGTAATCGCTCATCACTAGTTTTCAGTACATACTACTATCTTGGTCATTATAATTTGTTTCCACTAAACCAAAGGATCTGATGATCATAAAATGCCTTCTAACACTAAATAGGCATTAAGGTCAAACTATTTGTAAGAAATGGGCTGTACAATTATCTGGTGTAAAAAGCTTTAAGTTAGACCTGTTACTATAGATGTATGAACAATCACATTTCAACTTTTTGTTGCGATATCTCCTGCAACACCACTGATTTACATGCGCTCAAAGATTTCGTAGGTTATGTGGTGGGCATCACACCACATGACTTAACATGTTAGACACATTTTGATTCTTTGGTGCAGAACAGTTAGTGAAACAGCCAGACCAGGTTTAAAGTTGGTGCATGAGCCAGACTTGTCATATTGTGCACTAGACTTCACCTGAATATAAAGACCTGCAGAATAGACAGGTTTATAACTTCTGTGGAGCATTCAACCACTTACCTTAAAGTGATTCTAGAACTGGCCCTGCAGCGCCATGTTCATACATATCTACTTAAGAGGCTCAATTTTCAAAACAATTTGATATCTTAACATTGATAAGATTTATAGAAAGTAAGACTTACCTTGCTATTGACTTGTAAAGTTATAATTATTCTGGTTCTGTATATTTGCATCATATTAAAAAAAATATATAAATAAAATTTCTTGCATATTGTTTGTTGTTTGATGCTGATGCTGATTGATGAACATTCCTTACCTCCTATTAAAAAGGTGTCCCATCCGTAAATGTCTGGTATTGGTAGATATCACTTCTAGGGCCTAACTAGATAACCTTAGGTAAATGGAAAACCCCACATTCGCTTAAACACATAACTGTGAATCAGTAGACTAAGGAGACCATTAGTACACGCCATCGGTGCAGAGTGTCTTATAGGGTAAAACCTTCATCTATCAACATGTAGAACATATCTATCTATCTATCTATCTACTTATTAATCTGTAAACAAAAGTAGTAGAAGAGTGAAGAAATCAGGCTATACCTTTTAGAGTGCTAACTGAGTATAATTGATGGGTGAGCTTTCGAAATACTAGCTCCCTTCATCAGCCATCTTGTTATACAACAAACTGAAAATTTACAGAATTTTTATACACAAAAGACATGGATCTTCAAAGGAACTTAGAATCCTTAAAAATAACAAAATGCAATAAGAAGAGAAGTTATTTACAACAGGTCAAGAAATAAACCGTCTGGAAACTTGTGAGGCATGATGGAGGGGTCAGTAATTCTTGATGTTATATGTTTGCTATCAGGGGTGATTTGTTGCCCTCACAGTTCATAGATAGTGGGACATGAAGCTGCTATGAATATTCAATTCATTTTTGTAGAGATTTAAATTTATGGAATTAACCTTATAATTCCCATCCTCCCTCTCCCTCAGTGGGTCTTAAAAGTCCCCATTAAGACCATTAAACTGGCAAGATTTCCAGGAGTGATTTTCTCTCCAGAGAAATTGCGGCCACTGGCACATCAGTTCTGCTGTTGTTAATGTGAATCTGTGTAAATATTTTCGTGCTCTGACTGAGTGTCCCTGCCCTGTATACCCCCACATAGAGCCCTGGGGGTGGGACATTGCATACTACATACTCATATACACCAGCATTGCTAACCTGCTGGAAAAGTCCCCCCTAATTCTGTGCACCTGCTTGTGACTGTGGGACATGTAACACTGTCAGCAGTGAGATTGCGCCTGCAAGTCTATGCACCTGTTCTGCAGCAGGGTGGAACTGTATAAATGCGTTACCCATTGTAACGCTTAATCTATATGCAAATTTTTAAGTCGGTATTGTTTTGCATTTGTGCAATTCTCCCCTATGTGTTATCTGTGCTTTTTTGCATGCTGGTGTGCAATAGTAGCCTAGAGCATTTGCTCATTGAATTTCCGTCACCTGTTTATATCTTTTCCCAGTAGCACAAGGGCCATAGATGCTGCTAATGGGATTCATGTGTATCTCCCAGCCCCATTGAGCTTTAAGTGTAGCGTTTGTATTTTTTGGTATTTATGTCCCCATTTTATTCTGAGGAAGGTGAGTGCCATTTTTTCTTGTGGGGGCCATTCAGGGGCGCTCCGTACAAAAACAGACTGTTTTATATAATTAAATTTTTTTGCTGTGAAAACACACATGTATGAGTGTAATTCTTACTGTATATCTAAGCCAATACCTTTTTTAATTGCAGCCCAGCCCTGGTTATAAATAAACACACATGTATGATGGTTCAGTTTTGCTATCATAATGTAATGTGATTAAAATTAATTAATGTATTTATCAGTGATCTATCTTTTTTAGTTAATTCAAAATAAGGCACAAGAAAAAACAACTAGGACTCCATTCCAACTATTGGAAGTATAGTTTCTATAACGTAACATTTTGCCATGAAACATCCCGATTCACCATCTTTAGTAGCCTGATTCGATGTGTTTGTCTGCAGTGGCAGGGCAGAGTCCTGTTTTGTCTATGGTGAGAGGCTATAGAAGTAGCTTAATCGGATGCTTTCTTTGTGGTTGCCGTAGTCTTAGCTCTTTTTTCTTGAGCCTTATTTTGAATACTTCAATTTTAGTGAGCAGTCATATCTATTAATCTCCACACACCTTTATGGTGCCTTTCTCCAATTAGGAACCTACTCCTTTACAGGGCCAGTATGAAAGTGAAGTATTGCACCATGTCGTATGAACCTATTTGATAGGTCACTGTTGGCAAAACTCTGAGATTTCCATTAATTAAAAATGTTGGTAATAATTATTTTAGTAATGTTATAATAATGTTTTTTATCTAAAACTTATGTGAAGGTTCCAAAATATTTTTTCTTTCATTTGGCCCACTAAGACTTTTGTGATTTGTAAGCAAGTCTCTTTGTCTTGTGTCCAATGACATACCAAATATCTATACTTCATGGCCAACTGTGAGACATTAGATGAATGTCAACAATATTTGTCATTTCCAATGAACAAGACACATGCTCCATTCATTTACAACTGCCTCATGTTCCGCTTTAACTTGAATTATATTTAAGAGGTTTGAGTGTACAGAATTATATATAACCATCATCCAGCGATCAAAATACTTGATTCATGCCTGCCTATATATAACTGAATAAGTACCAGTGTAACAGTGCAAGAAGGAAGAGTCAGAGCAAAGTCTATACTTCAGACCATTTTGTATATACATTAATGTAGATATACTTCATATATTATTTATTACATGGAAACTATTAAAAGCTGTCCTTGAGATTTGGATACCTGAAATACCTAGACATTATTTAGAAGCAATCATCTTGTTTAAATAAAGAAGCTGATAAAACATAGGCTTATTTTAAAGTGAATGTTCATTATAATCTTTTTTGTTTTTATTACTATAATTCCTGCTTTTTGATTGGTCGGTAACTCTGTATTTTCTCAGCTACTAATCCCCTGGCTTAGGGCAAAGACTTAGAGATATGCTGGTTAGCCAGCCACCTCTAGAGGAAGCATTTGAGCTAGTGCATGCTCTGTCATTAGTGAGTTTAGAATGTATAGCAATTTGAGTTTAACAATGTCCATTACAGGTAAATAGAGCTTTGTAACTAGCCATTATAAAATTAGTTATTGTTAATAAAATATTTGATATAAAATTATTAAATATAGATTAAAAAATTGTCATCCAGGTAGTTAACATTGACTTAATTGCGACATGTAAGAAACCGAGGCTGCGCCAGAATTCTGGCCCTCAAAAAGGCCGGTATAGACCAGTTCCTATAGAATGTATGTAAC
>JAODAL010037153.1:0-40777 GCA_025379985.1 Phyllomedusa bahiana | reverse complement strand
GGGTTTTTGGGTCATCGGTACAGGACAGGGATAGTGAATAGTCTGTGAGTTTTTTTCTGTGACTCTTGTTGCCTAATTGTGTTGCCTAAGATGTAGCACGTATCCATTTTACTGTTGTGGATATTAATTCCAGCTTCTCCAGCCCTGTTTGGGTGTAAGAATGAAGGTGTTGTTCCTCTCCCATAGACTTTAATGGTCATTGGCGATAATCTATTATCGACTATCGGATTTCGGCATGATAATTCACGATATCGACTATCGATCCGATGACGATAATCGACGCAATCGCTCATCACTACCAGTCAGAACAAATCTGTGGATCAATGACTGATCTTGTAACTATAACTTGTAATGCTGTATTAATAAGGGTCTCAATCACACAGCAACATTATTAGAGCTGCCTACACGCTTGTGCATAAGAGGCTGTTGACAAATATAGAAGACGACTAAACAGAGATGTAGCCCTTACATTTTTGTCCCATAAAGAATACTGTTCTGGAGGCGAAAAGTGTGTGGTCTGCACCTAAGATGTCTGCGTAGCTCTGACCTTTAGAGGAGCCTGCTAAAAAATAGCTCAAACAAACTAGTATTTGGTCTGCAATAACCCTAATTCCTATTGTGGTGTTGCAGAGCAGCATGGAGGGAGGCAGAGGCGAGGGATGATGGGAGCGGTTAACCGCAGGCTCAAGCCTGTTCCTTGTCACAGTGGCTACACATTCTTCACCACCCATACCCTCTCATGCTCCTCCGGCGCCCAGCATCAGTGAAGAGGGGGCCTGCACTTTAAGATAATGGTGCTAGTTGATGTTTCCCCGTGGCACACTCTACTGGTGGCATCTCCCTCAACTGCCCGCGTGAGATGGTGTGCGAGGTGCCCTTGATGTGCGGTGCAGAAATGACAGGCAGGAGATAAAGGGTTAAAGGTGGTTCAAATTCATCTGAGGCCTCTTTACTTTCCTTAGCAGGGTGCTATACACATGGCAGTGGGCATCCTTCATGTTACAACACCATCCTTCCAGTTGCAGCCACTCTGTAGACCAAGGCAGGGTGATGTTCCTAAACCCAGTCCATCTCATAGCTGCCTCTCTATCGCTCCACTCACATGCATCCAGGGAAGATAAGGTTTCAATCTGACCTCCGAGCCCAGAAGCAGCACAGTCCTTGTCAGCATAGCATGGTGGATCGCTTCACTACCAGCTGCAGATGAAGACACCGAAACCCCAAAGGTGGAAATCAGTGAGCCCTTTGTAAAAGAACTCCGGAGAAGACCAAGAATAACCAATTTAGCTTTCCTTTATAACCTCATAATCTAACCCCACCCTGTGTTGTCATGGTTTTTCTTGCCAAAGTCTTGCGTGACTGCAGCTGGTTACATTTCTGAAAGACAGCATGACTTTACACAATTTACAGACATTTGCAGAAGCCATTAGCTGAACACAGGGGTGAAATAAGGGTCATTTCTAAAATATTCTTAGTTCAAACATAGCAGAAAACAGTGCACTTATTAATAAACATTATTCAACATTTTTAACCCTTTAGTAGTATACTGTACAACCTACTCCTGTATACTAAACTACTAGTTACCTTCCACTTTATTATTTGGTACTTGATGAAACTGAAGAGAGACTAATCTTGTGGGCTTGGGACCATCTCGCAACTTCCCTCTGCCAGAGCACACGCTCTACTAGGATTGAATTCTTGGCAATAGTCATTTACCACAATCAGACATACTGGTATGTACAGGAGATTGTGCAGGCTCGCAAGCGGAGCCCGCAAGATCAGTGCATGAAGTCACCTGTAGAATAAAGCAGGTTTTGTGCGCTACCGGCTGGGACTGGAGAGAGCTCCCTTACAACACACAGCAGTACTAGCCTGTACTACTATGTTTTAAAAATTGCTGAGTCAAGTTCCCTATGGAGACAAGTATAAATAATGTGAAAATAAAAAAAAGGTTAAATATAAACAGAAAAAAAAAAGTAAAAACACGCACACCTCCATTTCTTCATTACAAACGGCAATTACCCACCAAAAAATTAAATAAAATACAGTAAACATATTTGGTATCACAGCATGCATAACAACCAAGCCTATAACAACTCCATAAAAAAAAAAAAAAAAACAGTGACAAATGTGATTTTTGTCCATTCTGCAGTGCACAAAATAGAGTAAAATGCGATAAAAAAGTTTTATAAATCTCAAAATGGTACTAATGAGAACATCAGTTCATTTAGCAAAAAAAAAAAAAAAAGCCCTTGTATATGGAAAAATAAAAAAAAGTTACAGCTATCAGAAGTTAGAGATGTATAAATATTGCTTTACACAATAAAAACATTCCAAAAAAAAAAAAATTTGTTTCGACCTACGGAGTAAAACTAACATACCATGTTTACTGCACGATGAGTGGTGTTAAAAATAAAAATAAGAAACGCTACCAAGACTGCTGTACTTCATCTTTGTTCAGAAAAAATAAATTCAACCCCTTACCAATATTTGACGTAACCATGCATCATGTTCGGAAAGGGGTTCCCGCAAGTGGAGCTTGCCAGATTGCGGCATTGGACCAGAGGTATTACTGCTGGCCTCATGCTGCATCACCCGTGGTCAGAGCGCGATCCGGCCAAAGGTGATTAACCCTTTAGCTGCCGTGATGGATTACATCGCCGCAGCTAAGGGAAAGACAGAAGGAGTGAGTTCCTTCTGTCTTTCATCAGTGCAGCAGCAGCACGATCGCCGCTGCTGTCTCCTCTATGGACAGCCTGGGAGTGTAAGAAAAAAGTTGGCACTTCAGAAGAGTACATAATGAGCCTGGCGATATCTGTGGGGCACAACTCCTTTCTCCACACCACAACCTGAAACAATTCTAGATTCCTTCAACTTCCTGCCTTAATTAGGCCCGGCATAACATGGCCTGGATACTTGGGAGCAGTCCCCCATACCCAACTCTTAGGTGAAATTTTACATAAGATACACGATTTGCTTCAAAAGTAATAAAAAAAAGCTTCTTGTTCCCAGCTAGTTTACAACACAGCCTACGTAACATTTAGAAACATCACTGAACCAATCAGAAGGCTTCAAATTCTTTTTGTCACTTCCTGACACTGAGGGCAAAGGTTAATGATTAGCACACGCCTAATATCAATATAATTATCATATTTTTATTTAAACCATTTTCATAAGTTATTTTAATGTACATGTTAAATCCGAAAATACCTATAGAGAAACTCTAATAGAAGGCATATGAGGTCATTTCGATAATTTAAACCGTCCGGGGCTCTAGCATTCAGATTTAAAATCCAAATTGCTTCCCGTCGTCTGACATCCTTATGCCAATCTCCACCCACTCTGGCCTCTTAACTCTCTCTATGCCACTGAAAGTGAACATATCAAGTGATCCATCATGTTCCTCACTGCCCCTGATATATTTATTTTTTATTTTTTTATACCCACTATATGTTCTGCTATCTGGCTTTTAGTTTTTTTTGTGCTGCCCATATAACTTTTATTGCATTGTTTGGACCTGGTGACATATATTGTGTGATTTGTATCACAGTTTAGTAAAGTTTTTATCGAGAAATTTTTTTGTTCCATCTGTATTCGAAAACTGACAAGTTTTATTAGCATATTGACAAACATTACAGTGTGCTCCGCCACATTGAAAGAAACCCTCCTGGGATAACTACATATTTTGTGTTTTACCAGTTTTAAATACACTGTGAGAAATGTAATTTCCTATAGTTTTTCCACGTTTCGGGACACACTGGACACCACTTTAAATTAGTTCTGCTAGGACAGGAATTTTTTCTCAGAATGATAGATTTTTATAAAATATATTATTGCTTTAAAATCTCTGCTAAACTTTACAGTAAAAACAACTTGTTTTGAAATGTATCTTTTTTCCTATCCTGCAATAAATATTGCCGTGTTTTCATTTATATTTTCCATTTTCACAATATTCAATAGATTTTGTGTATAGCCTCATCTATTCTTATTTGTTCCGCATTAAAATCCAAGTCCATATCTTGTTCAGAGTTTCCAGCAATCTTGAAAAAGGGGGAGGCTTAAGAGGACGAAGGGTACTGTCATTAAGCATGCTGTGGTCCCCGCTCTGGGCCACGGTCACGCTCGTTTTTTTCTGCCCTAGATCCACTGACAATTACTTCTCCCTGCTCATGCTCCACTCTGTTCTCTGGCTGCTGGCCTGTGCGCATGTGTCCGCTCCCTAGAGCGCACGCTCAGCGTCTCTCTGAGATTTAAAGGATAATCACCGGGTGCTAACCCTTTATTAACTCATTTCCCCCACACGTCCCTGCCAGTTGTTGGTGTGTTTAAAGAGAGATTGAGTGATTAGCTTGTGTTCTTCTCTACTTTGACCTCTTGTTTGGACTGTGACTTTGTTTGCCTACCTCCTGCCCTGACCTTTCTGCTTGGACCTAACTAAAGCTTTGACTGACCCCATTGTACCTCAGTCATCACTGCATGTGGTCACATCAGGGGTAGCAACTTGGGAGTCCCCTGCAGCACAGCCCAACCGGTTTTGTGGTGGGCACTGCTGTAGATCAGGAGGCTCCTTATACTCCGCTCTCTGGCTCATACCATCTGTTTGCGGTCACCCAGAGGATCCACCATCCTCCATTCCTGATAAACAGAAACTTTCCCCCTCTGTCCTTCCCTATTTTATTGTTCAATGTTCTTATTATGTGATGTTAAATTGTTGCTGTGTGTACCAGCTGAATTTCTGCCTATGTATCTAATTGCATCTTTTTACAAGATCGGCCTCTTTGTACTTACCTCTTCAAGGCAGTACTTCTGCTAAAACATTTGCTATGATCCTGATGTACCAAGGTATTAACCCCTTAATGATGCTTGGCATAAATTTACGTCACAGTGCCAGTAAGGGGCTTTGTAGCGTAATCTTGGCACGGTTCCACTACACAGCCGGTGCGTTCCAGTTGCTAGTTGCAGTTAATGTCCTCTGGTTACAGTACAGGATGGAGCCAGCTCCATACTATGCTGTTTAACCCCTTTGACATCTCGGGGAGTAAGTAACAGTGCAGGTAGTAGTAAAACTGCCATCTTTGTACACTTTAATACATTTTCTATACAATGCAATAGGCTGTACAAACGATTGTGTCCCCTATTGGTGAAGAAATACAGGATAATTGCCAGCTCCAAAGAATCAAAAACAAAGATATAAGTAATCTTCTTTATTTCTTTACTTTTAAAATCCAAGTTCATAGACAACTCCACATAGTAATAGGATTCACATATCCAGTGAAAGGTTTCCTGCTGACGTGTTTCAGATCTAACTGGATCCAAAGAAGTAAAGAAGATGATATCTATGCTTGTTTTGGATTCTTTGGAGCTGGTAATCATCTTTTTTTTCTTCTAAAAATTGGAGGTTTGTTTCACTCCCCGCCGTGTCTCCACCTGAACAAGCATTCTCTGGAAAGACGGTGAGCTGATTATTACTATGCACTTATTTCTCTAGTGTTGAAGCACCCAAGGAGGACTTAATGTTAAAGTAAAAAAAAAAGTTTAAAAGTGTATAAAAAAAAATGAAAAATTAGAAGTTCAAATCACCCCCCTTTTGTCATTTTACAAATAAAAAAAAAATTATAAAAAAGTTAACAAAATTGGGTATCACTGATCCAAAAATTCTGCTCATTAAAATATAACAGAATTTTGCTGTACGCCAAATGCTGGAAGGAAAAAAATTTTCCTACTCAAAATTGGTTTTTTTTTTGGTCTTTCAGGTCTCCAAAAATTGGGAATAAAAGTGATACAAAGTTTACTTTTCCAAAATGGCCAATAAAAAGTACAATTAGGGCACAAAAAATGTTCCCTCACTCAGTTCTATAGGTGGAAGTGCAAAAAAGTTATTGGTCAAGAAAATGACGCTAGGGTGCAAATTTCCAAATTAGAAAATGTATGGAATTTTTTTTAGGTTTATTTTTCATATTGAAACCCCTACAAATTTGGTATTCCCGAATTGTTTAAACCAAACAAATACTTTTCTTTATTTTTTTAACCCTTTTTAGCATTTTTCTGGGGTTTCCCATATATTCCATGAAGGGTAAAAGGGAACCATTAAAAGTACATTTTGCCCTGCAAAAAAAAGCCATCAATGTCAAATGTGATGGAAAAAAAAAAAAAGTTCTGGCTCTTAAAGGGTGAAGAGGAAAAACAAAACAGTAAACCAAAAAAAAGTTTGGTCCTTAGAGTTAAAATGTATTTCAAAAAATTTTATGGACAAAATTTTCCCCCTTTTAAAAAGGGGTATTTTTCAGTGTGAACCCCTTTAAAACCCCACTTGTTTATTTGCTTTAGGAGATGCCTTTTACCCCTGGAGATTGAAAAGACTGTGTCAAAAATTCCTGATATCTTTCACACCCCTTTCCCCCTCTAGAAAAAGGGCAGAGCTGCCCCTTCTTTGTAATTGATTTTTTAAAAGCTAAAATTAATCTCTACCCAAAAGGTTCTACAAAAACCCATCTTCATTATACCTCCGAACAAAAATCCCAAAAATTTCTTTTATTCATAAAATTATACAGAAGACAAAACAGGTAGCTAAAGGGGGGTATAATTTTAGGGGACTAAATGCAGTAGTCTACTGGGACTCAGATAGCTCATACGCACTGTACTCCTTTATTGCATTATTTATTGCTTATCTAAGAAATACAAATGTTTGGGGATTACTACACCCTGCGAAAGAGTTCACTTTTTTCGCCCAAATACACTCACTCTAGAATTTACCTTTTTGTGGTGGATAGGAACATTTTGCTGCCCTATCTCACATGCATAATAAAAAAAAAACTTGCTGAAGGACAGTCTCCACTGGCTAAGCAAGTATAGTATATCTAAAATTCTAAACTACTCTTTTCCTGCTACTTACCACTCTACTTCATTACTTAACCCCTTACCCTTGCAGCCAGTTTTAGCTTTCCTGACAGAGCCCAATTTTTTAAATTGAAGTGACACTTTAGTGAAATAATTTTTTGACACTTTCAAAAATTGTTTCCGTGACAGTATGCGATTAGTTGACTATCGCATGGGGGTCGATAGTCGATAGGGAAAAAATTTCAATAAGTACCCGATATTCGATAAAAATTTTATCGCCGATGCCCATTAAACCCTAGGGAGGGGAAACAACCCCTTTCATTCTTACACCCAAAACGGGGAGGGAGAAGCTGAATTTAACACCCAACACAATGATACTGCACATCTTGGGCAACAACTTAGGTTATAAAAGCCACAGAAAAAATTCCAGACCATTCCTATCCCTGTCTTGACCACGCATGACCCTTTAAACCTGCAGGGTTTGTATCATTATCTTTTTCCTGTATAACGGGCCCTCCCCTTTTTTTTTTTTTTGGTCTGCCTTATTTACAGTGCTATTTCAAAATTTTAGGATGATTGTTATGTTTTCAGGAAGTACTTACCGGGTGTTTTTCCCTTTGGTTTGCTTTTTATTTGGCGTACAGGTGGGGGGTGCAGGTTATATCCCCTAGGGTGTTGGCGTTCTTCATTTACCTCCCATACATCATTTACATACCTCTGTGTTTTTTCTAAAAAAACTTTTGTTGCCTTCCCCCAAACCCCGTTTTGGGATGTTTGATAATTACTCTTTCTCGTCTGCCATAATATTTCTTGCCAGTCAGCCGACTACATCTTTAATTATCCATCCTAACCCCAGGCGCCCTTCTGTTTTTGCGGGATCTCACGAAGCGACACTTCCCGGGAAATCCCGAGTGACGCGGCTTCCGGTTTTGTCCGCACTTTTTGGCTTAAAAGCGGGCTAGTGATACACATATGCACCCGGTTCCCTTTGGGTCGATCACGGCGCCCTATGGGGGATCCATATGGATATCGGGGACCCACTCTCTATCAACCCAAACAAACGGACGTGAAAAATTGTCTCTCTTATCTTTTTTTTTGGGCTAGTTTGGGGTTGTTCATTGCCCCCTATGAACCCGCATAATCTGGGGGAAACGCTTGGGGACATGTTTTGGGTATTTTTTTTGGGGTTTTTCTGAAACTTTTGGTTTTCTGTTATATTTATAAGTTAGAATTTCTATTGTGGTCTTTGTTAGGTCTTTTTGCAAATTATTTGTATAGGGTCTGTCCAAAGGACGCTGGGGTTTACTAATAGGGGTAGGGGGTCCCCCTTTTTTCAGGCGGGTCCCTTTTTTTCTTTTCCTATGGTATAGTTATAATAATGGGTTTTTTGTGGGGTGTATAGGTCTATACCCTTTTATTTGTAAAAAGGGAAAAAAATTAATTTTATCCTTTTTCTGCCTGAAGGTTTTGGGTAATTGTTGGGGTTTGAGTTAAACCTGCATGCCCCAAAAAATTAAAAAGTGCAGAAGGCAGTATGTTTTAAAACCCATCATTTTACTTGAACGGACATTGACTATCCTTTTCCTGAACGGCATGACCCCCAACCTGCATGACCCAATTTAAAAAAGGGCCCGGAAAAAGGGTCTTTAAACCACCATTTTATTGAAGGGACATTAACTATATCTGTCCTGTCCCGCAGTATACCAAAAAACCTGTTGCCCACAGTTTAAAAAAGTGCGGGGAAAAGGGTCTTTCAACCCCCATTTTAGTTGAACGGACATTGCTATCCTGCCCGGGACCACATATGCCTTAAACCTGTCGCCCCACAGTTTAAAAAGGCTGGGAAAAGGATCTTTCAAACCATGTTAATTGAACGGAATTGATATCCCGTTCGTCCCAGTATACCATTAAACCTGTTGACCCCAGTTTAAAAGTGCAAAAAAGGGAGTCTTTAAACCCCTTTTAAAGTTAACGGGACATTGCTATACCGTCCGGGGTCACAGCATGACCCCAAAACCAGCATGACCCCAGTTTAAAATCCCGGAAAAAAGGGTCTTGAACCACCATTTTAGTTTCACGGGACATAGACATCCTGCCCCTGGGCCACAGCATGACCCCCAACTGCATGACCCCCAGTTTAAAAAAAGTCCCGGGAAAAAGGAATCTTTAAACCCACCTTTTATTTAAACTGGACTTGACTATATCGCCTGTACCGCAAAACGCCCTTTAAAACCCTGTCTGACCCACAGTTAAAAAGTCCGGAAAAAAGGAAAAAAAAAGTCTTTCAACCACCATTTATTTTTCACGACATTGACTATACTGTCCTAGAACAGCATGAGCCCCAAACCTGCATGCCCCCCATTTAAAAAGTGGCAAAAAAAGGAGTCTTTAAACCCCACATTTTTAGTTTCCCTCCTCATAACTATACCTGTCCGGGGCCACAGCATGACCCCCAAAACCTGCATGCCCCCAGTTTTAAAAAGTCCCGGGAAAAAGGAGTCTTTAAACCCCCTTTTTTAGTTGAACTGGACATTGCTTACCTGCCTTACCCAGCATGACCCAAACCTGTTTGACCACAAACACAAAGTGGCACTATGCTTTTTTGTACAGTGTTTCTTAGTATTTTTTTTTGTAACTGACATTTGTTTACAGAATTTATTTAGGGAATTTTTTTTTATTTTTTTCATTATTATCATTTTTTCTTTTGTTTCAAGTTGTTTAAAATACAACATACACCCCTCCCCGCGTTTTTTTAAAGTATTTTTAATGTTAGATGTTTAATTCATCCGCACACCCATAAAAATAAAAAAACCTAATCATCCCCCAAACACTTCTTTGTTGAGAAAACATTTGCCCCCCTGGTTCGGAAAAGGATTTAGCCCAACAATTCAAAGGTTTCATTCCCCCAAATCCTTCTTCAGGTTTTTGGGGCAGCTCCCCTGGAGATCAAAATTATCCACCCCATGTGACCCACCCCCAAAAATTTTTAAACCTCAAATTGTGAAATTTTTGTCCAGCCCCGGGGCCCTTTTTTACAACTTAAACCCCACAAAAAATCACCTTTTTCTAAAATTATTTTTTTTGAGAAATTTGAAACTCTCCTGATTGCCCCCAACGGTAGAGCCATGCTGCCGTCAGCCCCTCTGTTAACACGCGGGGTTTAGCTGCCAGGGCCAGAGGTTTCATGGGTCGGTGAAGCCCCGGCTGGCGTCCTATCTATTAACACGGTAAAAATGCCCTTATGACGCAATCGTGCTGAAGCAGAGTGCGGAAGCGGAGTGTGAGGTAAGACCTCCCAACCTTCCCCAACACAGTAAAACCTGGGAGCGCTTGCCCCTCCGTATGATGCGGACCAATTTAGCTTCGCTTGGAAATACTGGGGGTTAACGCTTGTTCCCCCCGGTGCCCTTTTCTTTGGGATTCTTTTTCTCATTTACTCAAAATCTGGAGGGAAATTTTCTCGTTTTTTTGTTCTCTTCCGGCTCCCTCCCCATGTCCTCTAATAAACCCACATCTGGGGCAAGTTTCTGTAACTTTTTTTTCTCTTTTTTTAATTATATTAATGGGGGTCTCAATAGAGGGATTGTAGCATTTAAAGATCTTTCAAAAACAATAATTTTTTAATATGTTTCCATTGCATGTCCCACCTATTCCCGTTTCTTCACCCATCACCTTTGACCACTCTTGACAAAGTGAACAACAAATGTCTGTTAGAAACCAATTTTTTACTTAGGGCCTGTAGTTTGCTGCATGTCACAGTAAAATGCCCCAAAAAACAAAACATGACCCATAGCCACTTTTGACAAATTTTTAAGAACAAAGTCTGTTAGAAAAAACATTTTTTTATAATAGGACCGATATAGCTGAATTTTCCCCGCAAAATGGCCCCAAAATGACCCCGCGATGACAGGCCCACGGGCCCGCAACCGACAATCCGCGGGTTGGTGTTGTCGCCAGCATGGGAAGGGGACCTTTTCTCGTACCCCTACCCCCCATGTCCTACCCCCCCTCTTTGTCGCTTACCACCTGCATTTCGCTCCATTCAGAAAGATAAAATTTGAGAGGGTATGGGAAATTTTTTGGGCCCTTTTATTAAAAGACGTCAAATCACAGATTTCAAAAACCCTCAAAAAAAACAAAATTTCGGATTCAAATTTAACTGCATGGTGGCTCTATCAACAAAAACTGGGCTGGCAAAAGTGCAAAAAACCTACTGAAATGTATACATAATAAAAATATTTTTGGGACCTATCAATTCCCTGTGGGGACTACACAATTTCTGATTCAAATTTAACTGCATGTTGGCTCTATAACAAATCTGGACTGGCAAAATTTCAAAAAACACGTTCTGAAAAGTATACGGATAATAAAAGTATTTTTGGCACCTATCAATTTACCGTGGTGACTACACAATTGCTGGATTCAAAATTTAAATGCAAGGTACCTCTATCAACAAATCTGGACTGGGGAAAACGTGCAAAAAACAGTATTTAAAAATTTTACGGATAATAAAAGGTATTTTTGGCACCTATCAAATTCCCCCCTGGTGATAACAAATTTCTGGGTTTTTAAAATTTTAAATGCAATTACCCCTTCAACAAATCGACTGGAAAAAGTGCAAAAAAAAACGATTGAAATGTTAGGTAATAAAATGTATTTTTGGCACCTATCAATTCCCTGGGTGACTACACAATTGCGGGTTCAAATTTAACTGCAGGGTACCCTATCAAAAAATCTGGGGTGGCAAAAGTGCAAAAAACCGTATCGGAAAAGTAACGATAAAAAAAGGTATTTTTGGCACCCCATCAATTCATGTGTGACTACACAATTGGGATTCAATTAACGCAAGTCCTCTATCAACAAATTGGACTGGGGAAAATGCAAAAAAAAACTATCTGAAATGTAACAGAAAATAAAAGGATTTTTCACCTATCAACCCGTGGTACTACACAATTTCTGGGTTTAAATTTTAAATGCAAGGGACCCCTATCAACAAATCTGGATGGGCAAAAGTGCAAAAAAAAACGACTGAAATGTAATGGGGAAAAAAAGGTATTTTTGGCACCTATCAATTTACCTGTGGGGACTCACAATTGCTGGATTCAAAATTTTAAATGCAAGGGACCCCTTTTTCAACAAAACTGGGTGGGGAAAAGTGCAAAAAAACGTACTGAAATGTTATGGATAATAAAAGGTATTTTTGGCACCTATCAATTACCTTGGTGACTACACAATTGCCGATTCAAAATTTTAAATGCAAGGTTCCCTTATAACAAATCTGGCGGGCAAAAGGCAAAAAAACACATATCTAAAAGTATACGGGTAATAAAAATATTTTTGGGCACCTATCAATTCACCCTTTGGGGACTAACAATTTCTGGATTCAAATTTAAATGCAACGACCTCTATCAAAAAATCTGGTATGGTCAAAATTTTAAAAAAAAACACCTATCGAAATGTATACGATAATCAAAGGGTTTTGACCCAACAAAGAGACCTGCAGTCTTAGAAAAAATCTGTATCCCAATATAATTCAGGCTTCCAATTCCAAGTAAAATTTCAAAAGTAAACGTTAATAATAAAGCTATTACAAAGCAATGTCTGCAAAACATTATACAGTATTTTTTAAAAACTTGTCTGTGTTTGCCCGTTGCCCCCCCCCCCCTCTCCCCCCGACTTTCAGCGGGGGATCTCTTTAAAATTCTCTGCCTAACTATCTAAAACTGCAAATCTCTGATCTAACTAAGTTTTTTAAGGACACAGCTAAAAATAAGCTGTTCTTGAAAAAAAGAATTATTTCGCTGGTGTTTGCACAAGGCAGTGCGCAGTCCTACTGTTTTGAACCTTGCCACCTGATTTAGAACAAAGGGCTGTTCTATGAAAACGAGGTCATGTATTTTTCCAGCCCAAACGCAACATTACACTCCCATCAGACGTCGCACACACATCCACCTGCCTATTCTTAACTGATTTGCTGGCCACCAAAATGACGGAAGCGCCGAAAATGGGGCGATATTAATGATTATGCACAGTTTTTTTAATAAATTATCCGTGATCTAAAAAATCTGACAACGTAAATACCGTGCCGATTTCAACTTTGTCGATAAAAACCTTAACACTACTCGTGACACATTTCTTTAAGACAGAAGATATTCTGGTCCATACAATCCTTGTTTATTTTTGAAAATATCAAAATATCATAAAAATTAGAAAAAATTTGCCATTTTCAAACTTCTAAAATTTCTGCGTATAAGACAGATAGTTATTCCACTCAAAATAGTTTATAACTAACATCTACAAAATGCCTAATGTAGGTTGGCATCATTTTTTAAATATCTTTTTTTATGACATTAGGAGGTTTAGAGATTTAGAAGTAATTTATCACAATTTCAAGAAAATTTGCAACATAGATTGTTTTAGGGACCAGTCTGATATGACTTTGACGGGCCTGTATGTTAGATACCCCCATAAATGGCTCCATCTAAGAAAATACACCCTTTAAAGTATTTAAAACAGTGTTTAGGAAATTTGTTTACCCATTAGGTATTTCACAGAAATTAAAGCAAAGTGGTGGTGAAATTTAAAAACTTCACTTTTTTTTGCAGATTTTCAGTTTTTATCCATTATTCACTGGAACACGGTAGATGTGACCAGGTAAATGAAATGCAAAATCAATTCCCCAGATTCTGCCATTTTTAGAGACATCCCATATGTGACCCTAGTGCGCTCTTTGGCTCAACAACAGGCCACAGAGTAGGAGGAGCACCTACCGGACTTTGGGTTCTTATTTTCAATACAATTTTATTTAGGTACCATTCCAGGTTTGTGGACACCTTAAGGTACTAAAATTAAATAAAAACTCTTAAAAAGACCCCATATTGGAAACTACACCGCTTACGGAATATATCCCGGGGTGTAGTAAGTATATCACTCCACAGGTGTTTCACAGATTTTTTTTAGCGTTAGGTGGTAAAAAAAAAAAAAAAAAATTTCCAACAATCTGCAATTTAAGCTAACATTTTTTTAATTTTTACAAGGAATCCTGGAAAAAAAGCACCTCTAATTTTGTTGCACAATTTCTTCCAAGTTCAGCAATACCCTATATGTGGGTGTAAACTGCTGTTTGAGTGTATGGCAGGGCGTACGAGGGAGGAAGTGCTTCTTGGATTTTGCAACGCAAATTTTGGTGGGTGGCATGTCACATTTGTAAAGCACTCATCTAGGGTTGTATTTAGAGATGGCCGAATTTCTCAAAAATTCGGTTCGGTCACTTCGCCGAATTTTCTGACAAAATTCGTTTCGGACCGAATTACTTCGGCACGAATCACGTTAAAAAACAGCTATTTCCAGGCTGCCCAGAGCCTGCAGGGTGCTGTAGAACGTTGTGCCATGCTTAATATGCAGAGGGAGCTTGGTTTGGGCTTCATACAATGTTGTGTTTTGTATGACACGCACTGACTTTCCGCCGCTCTTAGAATCGCTTCACTATAAAATTCCCTGGGCAAATTAAGAGGGCAAAACTGACCAAAAAAATCAAGGGAATGTAGCCTGATAAAGTCATGCTAGCGAAAGCTGGAAAAAAACAAGCTGAGAGCTCAGGTGGCAACATTAGTGATAGAGTGTGGAGGTGACGGCGGCAGCCACAGCAGCATGAGGTCAGGCAGTGGCACAATGACATTCTGGAGGCGGCAAAACAGTATTAGGCCACAGAGTGGCACAATCACACAGTGTGGAGGTCATGGCAGAAGCAGCATGAGGTCAGGCAGTGGCACAATGACATTCTTGGAGGCGGCAAAACAGTATTTAGGCCACTGAGTGGCACAATCACACCAGGTGGAGGTTCACGCTGACGGCAGCGCACTAAGTATCGAGGTTCAGAACAGTGGCACAATGTCATTCTGGAGGTGGCAAAACAGTATTAGGCCACAGAGTAGTGGTCAATCAACAGTGTGGAGGTCTCGTCGGCAGCAGTATGAGGTCAGGCAGTGGCACAATGACATTATGGAGGCGGCAAAACAGTATTAGGCCACTCTGTGGCCTATGACTACAGTGTGGAGGTCCACGGCTGGCGCCAGTTCTAGTATGAGGTCAGACAGTGGCACAATGGACATTATGGAGGCGGAAAAAAAAAAAAAAAAAAAAAAACAGTAATTAGGGCACAGAGTGGCACAATCAACAGTGTGGAGGTCACGGCGGCGCAGTATGAGGTCAGACAGTGGCAACAATGACATTATGGACGGCGGCAAGACAGTATTCAGGCCACAGAGTTGCACAATCACACAGTGTGGAGGGTCAGGCCGCGGCAGCAGTATGATGTCAGACAGTGGTACAATTGACATTATGTGAGCGGCAGACAGTATTAGGCCAGCAGAGTGGCACAATCACACAAGTTGTGGAGGTCACGGCGGCAGCAGCATGAGGTCAGGACAGTTGGCACAATGACACAGTGTTGGAGGGCAACTCACGACAGGAGTCACAGCAGCAGCATGAGGTCAGAGGAGTGGCAACAATGACAATTTGCAGGTGGCAAAATAGTATTGGCCACAGTGCGCACAATGATGCCGGAGAGCGGAGGTCACGTCGGCAGCAGCATGAGGTCAGGCATGTGGCACAATGAAAGAGAGTGGAGGTGATGGACAGGAGCAACAGCATGAGGTTCAGGAGTGCACAATGACATTCTGGAGGATGGGAAAAAACGAGTACAGGCCAGAGTGGACAATGACACAGTGTGGATGTCACGGCAACAGCAACTGCAGCAGCACGCATGAGCACATAGTAGTGGCACAATGACAGAGAGTTGAGGTGGGTGGCAATACAGTCCCTGGTAATGACGGTGGTAGGCAGTTGGAGAAACTGATCAGCGATGTGTGGCATCAGGCGGGTGGCGGCATCAGAATAGTGGCTGAGGCAGGTAGTTTGACCCAGACGACGCCTAAGGCATTGGTGTGTGGAAATCGCTGGCCGATCCACGGCCTGATTCATCTTGACTAAGGGTAAGTCTGTTCAACATTTCCCGTGGACAAGCGGGGTTTCTCCTTGGGGGGGGGGTAACGATGGCCCGCCCCGCACTGAACACCCGCTCTGATGCCACACTCATGGCCCGGGCAGGACAGCTTCTCCCACTGCAAACTCGGCATGTTGCGGCCCACACATCCAGTATGGCTGGCCCAGTAGTCCAGCGGATCTTTCTAACTGGGGTGGCAGAGTGCTGTCCATGTAGGCCACAACCTGTTGGTTCAGGAATGCTCCATGTCTGATGCTGCTGCTGTGCTGGTGACTGCCCTCCTCACTAGGCGGCGGCGTGAAGGAAGCTGTTCATTAGTGACTCCGCTTAGGTACTGCTGATGGAGCTGGTATTGTCTCTACCCCCCCACCTTCCCCCCGCAGCCGCGGCAGTAGTCCGTGAGCGCTGAGGAACCCCCCGGTCAGACCTGTCAGTGGGAGGGGTACAATGCCGCACATAGGCAGCAGGGCCCAACTGATTACGGAGGATTTCCCTATAGTATTTGAGTTTGGTCTTCCCTCTCAATTGTGGGTAAAAGGCTCCCATTTTGGTCCCGGACCTTACGCAGGGTCCAATTGAAGGTTGGAGAGCCAGAAGTCATCCCTTGCCGGATGCTGGACTATTCGGCTTGTCATTGCCAGGCAAATAAGCATGCTGCGGACTTATGCACAAGTGACTCCGAGGCCTCCCTGCCTCCCATTTCACTGTATACTGGCCACGGTTGCTTGGGAGTCATTCTGCCTCGTCTCCTCTTCTCCATCCACCTCCTCCAGCTGCTCCTTGCATCTCCTCTCTCTGTCACCTCGGGTAGTATTAATCAACTCATTTCACCGACAATGCTTCTGCTCCAATGTCCTCCTCCTCCTCCTCCTCTCCATTTCAGTCCCCAACCGGACTCATGTGGGGGGGCACCAGAGATGTAGTCGCCAATCTCCAGTCCCCCTGCCCAGAAAGATTTTTCTAGCATTTGTTCCAGGGACATGAGCCAGTGGGATGACGTTATTCATCCCGTAGTCCTTGCGGACTGACAAATAACGTGGCATCCTCGAATGGCATCAAACAAACGGCAGGTGCACGCATGAAGCTGCCTCTGGCACTGACATCAAAGTTACACCTGGGGAGTACTTCTGTCTGCCTGGATCATCAAAAAAATCATTAATGGCTTTCTCTGTTCATACAGTCGGTCAACATGTGCAGGGGCTGTGGAAATTCCAGCGGGTGGAAACAGCGCATTTCAGGAGCGTTGTTGGGGGAGGCCGTTCTGCCGCTGCAACTCGAGGAGGGTGTTCCTGGCTTGAGTACGAATGGATATATTAAAGTGCATGCACAGTTTCCGGCCATCTTTCAGAATGTTCTGAAGATCGGTGGAAGCTTCAGGAACCTTTTTACAAAACAGATTGAACCGTGCGCCATGATGGGCGCATGGACCATCCCTCCTCGGGTTGCAGCGGCGGACACCAGGATTCCTTCCATTGTCCGTCACCATGGTTCCGATTTGCAGAGTTGGCGCGGAGAAAGAGGAAAGCACACATCGTTTTCTTGCTGCATGACGCGGCGCAGTTACTCCCCTTGTGTACTTCGTTCGCCGAGCAAGCTAGGTGTTTAGAACTGTGTGACCACCGCTGTGCCCTACACATGTGGTTGAATGGTGCAGTACTTGTGGAGGGCTGAGATGGTGGTCGGGTGGTGGAGGAGGAGGAGCGGGACATTGGCGAAGGAGCAAGCCAGTTTGACCACACGTGGAGGAGAAAGCGGCGTGTTCTCCATGTCCAAGTTGTGGTGTGCCTGGGATGGAAGGCACATCACCCAGTGGGCCGTTTAAAGGAACCTGTACTGGCCCTGACCGTAGTTACAGCTTCCAGAGTCGCGCTGCCGTGTACCTTGGAACATAAACCGATAAGCTCAAGGACTGGACCCACTTTCTGTTCTACATATTAATGAAGTTGCTGGTACTGCCTTTTTGGAAAAGATATTACGGCTTGGAAAACTCTCCATCTTCGGCTCGGGCACAAGCCATTAGTTCTCGAATGGTGACAGAGTCACCATATGGAATGGAGGGACTGCAGTACCAACAACTTGGACAGGAGCGAAGGTAGCTGCTGCTCCTTAGGATGGTTGGACGCTTACTGTCTGTCTCCTTTTCAATCGCCTCTCTGAGACGACTGGCTGGCGCCTGAGTAGCGTAGGAGCAGGAGCATCTGGACCGGGACAGAGACGGTATGAGGAGTGTTCAACGCGAAATCTGCTGCCTTCTGCAGACGGGGGTGGAGCCTTGACTGGCTGAAAGGCATGCGTGCCATGGCCGCCATGCTGCTGCTGCAGCGGCTGGATGGACCTCCACATGTGAGCCTCGTTTCTCCCTGGCCACAGGATGGTGACGCTAGCATGTGTTGGCGGAGGCGACGTTGTGCCAACGTTAGCACCCTGGCCACGGGGGGGGGGGGGGCTTCACTTTCTGCCCACAGATTCTACATTTACCCCATATTTCGGCTCCTCCGAGTGTCTAGCAAAGAACTGCACACCGCCGCCGAAGTAGCTATTTTAACGCCAACGCTCCGCACTGAGTGATTACTGCCGCCGCCTGAATCGCTGAGCCCCTGTGCCGCTACTGTCTTGGAATGCGACAGCGGGTTCTTTACCCCGTGGCGGCTTGGCTCCGACCTCACACTGCGCTACCCTGCTGTCTCACGGCCACACCAAACCACTTGCTGCACCGCCCTGGACCCCCCCCACCGTCTGCGCCGCTGCATGACGGCGCATAGCTGAGCCCTCTTCCCTGACGATGAATGAAGACCATTGCTTCACCGGCTCCCAAGTAGCGGTCGGTTCTTCATTCATCTATTTGTGTTTCATCGTCACTAATGTCATCATCCAACGGTCTTGGTTAGCCGAGGCTGACACTCTGACCACATATGACCTCCCATGCCAGCTCTCCCATCTATACTTTGCGGGCCTACTGCAAGAAGTGGGGCTATTGGCCCCAGTTCCTTCGCTGCCACGTAGCTGCTGATTTTTTTTTTTTTTTTTTTGCCCTCCTCATAATTGTTCATCCTCGCTATATGTGGCGCTGAGCCAGACTACATCAGTAGATCCCTGGCTGAGGGGAACTGGATGGGACAGAGGCGGGATGAGGACAGGTGAGGGCCGCTGACCCGCTCCCGGGCCATGCCAACTAAAGTTTGTGTATGGGTTCCCCACCGACTCTCCTTGGCTGGGGTCTGTCAGACGTCATCTGGGAGGAGAGGATGACTTGTCAACCCAATCAAGAACCCTTGGGGATGCTGAACAACACACGGCCGCTAGGATGACAGCGGCCTGTTGTGGCTCCACGAGTGACCCTGTCTGCGACGTACCCCTTGCCTGTGCTGCGACCTGGGCCCGTTTCAGAATTGTTTGGATTGCCACTGCCCACTCGCAGTTGCAGACTGCCACCTCTCTGTCTGACTACTGTTTGTTTCTAATAACTGTACAGACACTGTTGTAAATTAGCCTTTGCTTGGTGAATTAGGTACCAAAAAAAAATATTTTTATTTGGCGTTGGAATAAAGACGGTTTATTTTTTGTCAGCACTGCACAGCAAAAACAAAGCTTAATTACCCCTGGATGTAAATTGCTGCAAATAGATTTGAGCAAAAGCCCGCCACAAACTAGTAGCGTGTTACAAGTGCTGTGTTCTTCTACGCCACACTCTAACAAGAGATTCAGTTGTATTAGCCTTTTGCTTGTGAACTTAGGCTACCAATAAAAATATATATATATTTGGCGTTTTGAAAAAAAGACGGTTTATTTTTGTTTAGCCACTCACCCAGCAAAAACAACGATTAATTAACCCCTCTGGATGTAAATTGCGCCAAAGAATGGTGCGCACATAATCTAGTAGCTGTTGTAGCGTGTTTACAATTGCTTGTTTTTCTACGCCACACAAACAAGAGAATTCTGGTGTAAATTAGCCTCTGTGCTTGTGAATTAGGCTCTCCAAAAAAAAAATTATTTATTTGGCCGTTGAAAAAAGACTGGTTTAATTTTGTCAGCCACAGCAGCCAAAACAAAACGCTTAATTTAACCCTGGATTTAAAATTGCGGCAATAGAATTGAGCCGCACAAAAACTAGTTTAGCGTTGTTACAATTGCGTGTTTTTAGACGCCACACTACAAGAGTATACAGTTGTAATTAGCCTTTGCTTGTGAATAGGCTACCAAATAAATATATATATATTTCGGCGTTTGAAAAAGACGGTTTTTATTTTTGTCAGCACACCAGCAAAACAACGATTTATTATCACCTGGATGTAAATTGCGCCAAAGATTTGAGCCGCACATACTAGTTGCGTGTTACAATTGAGTGTTTTCTACGCCTCAAAACCAAGAGATTAACAGTTGTAATTAGCCTTTTGCTTGTGAACTTAGGCCACCAAAAATAAAAATATAAATATTTGGCGTTGAAAAGACGGTTTATTTTTGTCAGCACACCAGCAAAACAACGCTTAATTAACCCCCTGGATTGTAAAATTGCGCCCAAAGAATTGAGCCGCACATAACTAGTTAGCTTTGAGAGTGTTACAATTGCGTGTTTTCTACGCCTCACAACAAGAAGATTCAGTTGGATAATTTAGCTTTGCTTCGTGGGAAATTAGGCTACCAAAAAAAATAATATATATATTTGGGTTGAAAAATGCGTTTATTTTTGTCAGCACAGCAGCAAAAAACAAGTCTAATTATACCCCTGGATGTAAATTTGCGCATTAGAATTGAGCTGCACAAATGCGCAGTTGCTTGTGTTACAATCGCGTGTTTTTCTAACGCACACAACAAGAGTTACAGTTGTGTAATTAGCCTTTGCTTGTGAATTAGGCCTACCAAAAAAAATATATATATATTTCGGCGTTGGAAAAAGTCGGTTTTTTTTTTGTCAGCACACAGCCAAAACAAACGCTTAATTATACCCCTGAGATGTAAAATATGCGCAAAGAATTGAGCCACACAAATACTAGGTAGCGTTGTTACAATTGCGTGTGTTTTCTACGCCACCACAAGCAAGAGATACAGTTGTAATAAGCCTTGGCTTGTGTATTAGGCTACCAAAAAAAAATTATATATTTGGCGTTTGAAAATAAGCTCGGTTTATTTTTGTCAGCACAACCAGCAAAAACATACGCTTTTATTAACCCCTGGATGTAAAATTGCGCCAAGAATTGAGCCGCACAAACTAGTAGCTTTGTAGCGTGTTACAATTGCGTTTGTTTTTCTAGCCACACAACAAGAGGATACAGTTGTAATTAGCCTTTGTTGTGAATTAGGCTACCAAAAAAAAATATATATTTTTGGCGTTGAAAAAGACGGTTTATTTTTGTTCAGCCATACAAGCAGCAAACAACGCTTAATTAACCCTGGATGTAAATTTGCGCAATAGAATTGGGCCGCACAAACTAGTACGTTTTACAATTGCGTGTTTTTCTACGCACACAACAACGAGATACAGTTTGTAATTAGCCTTTGTTGTGAATTAGGCTACCTAAAAAATATATATATATTTGGCGTTGAAAAAAGACGGTTTATTTTTGTCAGCACACCAGCAATATACAACGCTTAATTAACCCTGGATGTAAAATTCGCCACAAGAATTGTGCCGGCACAACTAATGCGTTGTACATTGGTGTTTTCTACGCCCACACAACAAGAGATAACCGTTGTAATTAGCTTTGCTTGTGGTAGGCTACCAAAAGAAAAAATATATTATTATTTGGCGTTGAAAAAGACGGTTTATTTTTGTCAGCACACCAGCAAAACAAGCTTAATTATACACCTCTGGTATGTAATTGCGCCAAAGAATTGAGCCGCACAAACTGAGTAGCTTTGTGGAGCGTGTTACAATTGCGTTGTTTTCTACGCCACACAACAAGAGATACAGTCTGTAATTAGCCTTTGCTTGTGTATTAGGCTACCTAAAATAAATTATATATATTTGGCGTTGAAAAAGACGGTTTATTTTTGTCAGCCACACCAGCAAACAACGCTTAATTAACCCCCTGGAATGTAAAAATTGCGAATAGAATTGAGCAGCACAAAACTAGTAGGTGTTACAATTGCGTGTTTTCTACGGCCACACAACAAGAGATACAGTGGTATTAGCTTTTGCTTGTGAATTTGGCTACCAAAAAAATATATATATATTTGGCGTTGAAAAATGACTGGTTTATTTTTGTCAGCACTCCAGCACAAAATATACGCCTTAATTAACCCCTGGAGTAAAGATTTGCGCCAAAGGAATTGAGCCGCAACAAACTAGTAGCGGTTACAATGCGTGTTTTCTACGGCCACACAACAAGAGATACAGTTGTAATTAGCCTTTGCTTGTGAATTTGGCTACCCAAAAAAAAATATATATATTTGGCGTTGAAAAAGACGGTTTATTTTGTCAGCACACCAGCAAAAACAACGTTTATTTTAACCCCTCTGGATGTAAAATTGCGCCAAAGAATTGTGTCCCGCCAAACTTGTAGCTTTTGTTATATTAGCGTTGTTCAATTGCGTGTTTTCACTACGCCAACAAACAAAGAGATACAGTTGTAATTAGCCTTTGCTGTGAATTAGGCCTCCAAAAAAAAAATATATATATTTGGCGTTTGAAAAAGACGGGTTTATTTTTGTCAGCACACCAGCATAACAACGCTTTAATTATCCCACTGGATGTAAATTGCGCAAATAGATTCAGCAGCCCAAAAAATGAAGTCGGTATTTGAATATTGTAAAAACGCTTTTTCTTTAAATGGAATACAACAGGAACTGGCTTAGATCCACTTGGATATGAATGTATATGCAGTGCAGTGGCACGAACAATGGCATTATCAGGATACAATACCCAAAATTCAGAATAGAACATTCAGAGAATCAGTTCTGAGACAAGCTGAGACACCCACAGAAATCGTGTATAAAATCAGATCTTCAGGGAAAGCGCTATCACCCGCAGCAGCCAACACTTCCCTATCAGTACAGTGAGATCGGTATGAGCTCCAGCGGCAGCGCTACGGGTCTTCATAGAGTGCGGTGAAGTCACAGAATCCCGACCGGTCTCGATTGGCTTCCTTCTCTGCACCATGTCATGCAGGTTTGCCCTTCTTCCTCCCAGGCAGTGCTTTGGCCCATGTTGGCCATGTGTCGCAGCCATTTTATCTATAAAGCACACTTCGTTCACCCGAAAGTACCCCAAAGTTTCGACTTCGTTACGATACCGAAGTTTTCCTGAAATTCTAAACGAATTCCATTCGTTAGAATTCAATTCGCCCATCTCTAGTTTGGTTATGCATTTTGGGTGCATAGGTGTTCCATACTGTATTTTAGCATTGGGCCATGAAAATGCAGGAAAAAAATTCCGTTTTTTAGGGTTCAATTTTACAGTGTTCGCCGTGTGGCATAAGTGACATGGTAAATTTACCATGCAAGTTGGTACAATTGCATTGATATAAATTTTATATAGTTTTTTATGTTTTATTACTTTTACACAATAGAAATGCGTTTAGAAAATAATTGCAATTTTATGCCTTCATAGTCTGCTAGCCATAAGTTTTTTTTAATTTTTTTTGTATATGGAGATGAGTATGGGCTTGTTTTTTGTAGGATGAGTTGAAGTTTTTATTGGTACTATTATGGGGGTGGTTATGATGCTTTGATCACTTTTTATTAAGGTTTTTGTGAGACATTTTGAATAAAATACAGCACTTCTGGTAGTGTCTTTTTTATTTTTTACCGCATTCACCGTGAAGTATAAATTACATGCTAGCTTTACTCATCAGGTCGATACAATTGCAGTGAAACCCAATTTGCATATTTTTTTTTATGTTTTACTGAATTTACACAAAAAAAACACTTTTATTCAAAAAGAAAACACCTCTTTGCTATTGCCCATAGTCTGGAACCACAACTTTTCTACTTTTTCTGTGTATGTGTCCATGGCGCACGTTTCCGCGTGAAGCAAGAAGGCACGGTAGAGGGTTAATCCTTTACGTTCAGTACACACCAGGGAAATCTTTCACTCTAAAAGTGACTTGTGCGGTAAAATTAGGCTCCCGATTTGTGGGTATTTTTGTGGTGCAGGGTAGTGGCTGAACCCGGTGGCATAGCGTCTCAAGTTACCTCATTTCCTCCGGGTTCATAACTTTTTTCACCAGTCACTATTAAAGAGGTACATTCCATCTCCGACTTCACCTTTTGATTAACCCCCTCCTCCTGTTAGTGGTAGAGGGTCAGTTGGAATATGAAGTCGCCCGCATCTTAGACTACGATGAGTGCAGAGGTCCTTACAGTACTTGTCCACTGGAAGTGTTATGGCCCGGAGGAGAGGTTGTGGGTTCGAGCCAGGTTCATCCACGCTGAATCGTGATCAGGGGAATTCCACGACTCTCACCAGGACAAAAACCCAAACCCAGGGAAGGGTCCAGTGGCCCCTTCTAAAAGGGGGTGGTTACTGTCACGGTACCACGTTTCCGCAGGTGAAGCAGCAAGGCACGTGGTAGGGGTTAATCCCTCTAGTCAGTCCAACCACACCCAGGGAGAAAGCCGGGGTGAGAGCTTAAGAGTGACAGCTCTGCTCCTAAATCAAGTAAGGAGGTGTGTCGCACTGGCCAATGGGAGGGCCCGGAGACGGCCGCACCAATCGTCTGCGGGGGCGGGCTCTAGGGTTCCTCATTTAAACTCCCACTTCTCTCAGTCTTTGCATGAGAAAGGTTTCCCCCTTGCTACTTTCCTGTGATTTCCTGTGCGTATTTCGCTCTCTGATCTCAGACCTCGGCTCGCTTCCTGACCCTCGGCCTTTGCCTTCCGGACTTTTGTACTGTGCTCCTGACCGTGTTTGGACCCTGGCTTGCTTTTGAATATTCCTTTGGCTACGTTTCTTGGCATATAGTTCCGTACTGTGACTGACCCGGAATTGTTGGACTTTGAGTTCCCCTGACGCCCTGCACTTAGCATGTAGGGGCTGTGTCCAGTTGGGGTCATAGCCGCCTGGGGCAGCACGCCCAAGTAGGCATGGGACAGTGGGCTGAGGGTGGCACGGTCACGGGCACCACCCACTGCACCTCCTCTGACGTGACAGTACGAAGCTATGTAAGGGCTTTTTTTCACAGGATGAACTGATGCTTCAATTGGTACCACTTTGGTGGTAATATAAGTTTTTGATCGCTTTCTATTCCATTTTATTTGCTGTGGGATGAACAAAAATCTCAATTCTGTGATTTTTTTTTCTTCTTATTGCGTTCACCGTGCAGGTTAATTAACATGACAGATTTATAGGGTAGGTCACTATGCACGCGGCAATAACAAATATGTGTACACAGGCGGTGTACACGTTTGTATTTTATTTTTCACGTTTGTCTTTTGCTTTTTTTTGCTTTTTTTACTTTTTCACATTTTTTACTTTTCTCCATAAGGGAATTGTATCAGTGATCTTCAGATCACTGATACAATAGAGATCAGTATGCAGCATTGCGGGGCATGGTGATGGCACAGACAGCCTGGAAGTGTTTCTTTCAACACTGCCAGGTTGTCAGGTACTAACACAGCAGCGGCAATCGCAATAGATTACAGCAGCTAAGGGGTTAATCACCCGTGGCTGGAGCTCACTCTGGATGCAGATGATAAGGCATGAGGCCAGTGGTAATATATCGTTGGTCCCATGTCGCGATCGTGCGGGGCCCCCGTGCAAGACATACCAGTACGTCCATTTGCGGGAAGGCACTTGCCGCTAGGACGTAACGGTACATCCTATGTTGGAAAGGGATTAATTGTGATTTAATGGTCTTCTTTAAGATACCAGTGGACAGGTTGAACAATGTCTTGTCTGGTACCAGACAGTTATGAGATTTGATCCAATGATTACATAATTCCACAGAGGATTCAATTTTGCTTTCTTTATACACAGAGAAAGCATTTGAAATGGTTAGTTGGGATATTCACTGACATGGCCCTGACAAAGTTTAGCTTCAAGGGATTCATCAAGGATGCATTTCTTCCCTATTTAACTGTCCTTTTGCCATGCTGGCTTTTTCTCCGCTCTCTATGCCATAACTAATATCACTACTGTAGACATGGTTGACCATTATTTATGCTAATATATGCTTTATGTATTGAACCGATAACCAAATTAATTAGGTCTTCACTGGGTGTCTCAGGTATTTCTGTGTAGGATGCAAACATAAAATTGGATTATATGCTGTTGTTGTAATACTAATTTTTACATAACTGTAAAAATCTGGCATACTGACCCGTCGATCATCGGTATATGGTGGATCCTCAGGGCCTCTGCAAGTGTAGATGGTATAACTCGCAGAGGTAGCCCAAGTACAGGACAGGATAGCAGGTGCTTGTATGCATAACAGGACACAGCAGGTGTAGCCATAGGCAGGTAGCGCAGTCCCAGGACAGAAACGGACTTGGTACAGCGGCAGATATGCAGCAGGTAAACGGACTGGTGCAGTGGAAGCTATACAGCTGATAGTGCACTGATAGCACACAGGTAATGCAGGATAACAGCAGCAATACAGCAGCCAGGGATCAAGCTCTATGTACGTAGACAACAACAAACTGACCAAGAGTAAGGGCAGGAAGTTCCTTTTATGAAAACAGGGTCACAGGTTAATTGACAGGTAATTGAGTATTGTCTCTTTAAATAGTCGTACACCGCCAAGGAGGGTGCATGTGTGCGCACAGGCAGCCAGAGAGCACGGGTGCGAGCCAAAGCAGGAACATGAATCGGTAAGTTATACTGAGTGGCGGGAAACTCCACCGAAGCAGAGACAGGAGCCGGGATAGGTGAGTATAGCACAGGGGCATCAGAGAATGCCGCAGCAGCGGTCGAGACATGGCTCGGTATGGGAGCTGAAGCATGGACCGTGACATTACTCCCCTTAAGCCCTCCCCTCTGGGCAAATCTGGTACCCCGAAAAGAACCTGGGATAACCAGCTCCGCCTCGATATCCTAAGAACTGTCTTCAGAGGAGATGTCAGACAAGTCCTGGTTAACCTCTGACCTGGGGAGCAGATACAACAGAAACAGTAGGCAGGGGGAGAGGTGGGCGGGATTCAGAGATGACTTCACAGTCCCAAGGATCTTCTTGCGCTAGAGGCTCCTCAACAGGAAAAACAGCAGCAATGGGCAGAGAAACGGGTGGGTGGGAATGCTCCAGATGGGTGGGTTTAGGGCAGCATGAGTGGCAATGCTCGCCCCGTTGGACAACTTCACCCGTTTTCCAATCCAAGGACGAGTAGACGAACTAGACAGGACATAGAAGGAAATTTTCTCCTGGTGGGAACTTCCAACTTTCAGAGACACGGACTTGGTACAGAATTGGACAGGTTCCTTTTAGATCTCCCCATTGACAGATGAGAAAAGCAGGGGCTTCTCCAGCTATGAGACAGGCAGGCAGAACTTCTCCAGCAGAGACGGGTGGATGAAGTTCTCAGATTAACCGGAGTCCAGCAGAGCAGGAATTTCAAAAGGTAGCACCAGAAGCGTAGCGGAGGGAGACTGGAGTGGTCAGACGAGGAGCGGAAGCACCATCATTCAAGTCAGCTCACCAACACACTTAGGTTTCCGTGGCGCACCCGGGTGGACTGGGCAGTTTTTTAGGTAGTGTCAGGCACCGACACAGTACAAGCACAAGTGCAAGCTGCATCTACGGGTGCGTTCCTCCGCAGAGAGATGAGTACGGTTGACCTCTATGATGCTCATCTTGTGGGAACACAGGTGCCTGGTGAGGAAAACATGGGGTTGCAGGTAGAAGGCGTGGAGGCTTATAGGCCGGAAGCCCACTGGCTGCTGGCGAAGCTCAAGCTCCCTTCCTGCAAAACGGATGTCAATCTGGGTAGCCAGTGTAATGAGGTCATCCAGGGTGGTCATGACCAGCCAACTCAATCATGCTGCATCCATAAAGGCCCCCCAGAAGGCAGCAACAAGGGTCTTGTTGTTCCATGCAAGCTCTGAGACCAAGGTGCAAAACAGGATGGCATACTGGCTCACTGTGGAGTCGCCTTGATGGAACCAGTGCAAAGATAATACAGCGGAGGCATTGTGCCCAGGTGGTTTGAAAATTTTGCAGAAGGTACACAGAAACTCTGGGAGGTCCCCTGTCAGTGAATCCCCTTTCTCCCAGAGAGGAGAGGCCCAGGCCAAGGCTGCACCTGAGAGCAGGCTGGTGATAAACACCACCTTGGCTCTATCGGACTGGAACTGGTGTGCCAGGACCTCAAAGTGGAACATACACTGGTTGAGGAATCTGCAACACATATGGGGGTCTCCGAAATAATGGGCAGGCAGAGGCAGGCTGGGACTCGTCATGCTGGTGGGAGGCAGAGCTACTGCATGTGACAAAGCAGGCATAGGTGCCAGTGCAGACACAACGTCATCCAGATGGGTGGTAATTGTCTGCAGCTTCTGGAAGAGTTGCTCCAGGTACACGCCATGACGGCTCACTATGGCTACTATGTCTTGCAAGGTCACTCCCACGGGATCCATATTGTATGGGTACAGTTCGTATACACTGACCCGTTGATCGTCAGTATATGATGGATCCTCAGGGCATATGCGAGCGTAGATGGTGTAACTCGCAGAGGTAGCAAAAGTGCAGGACAGGATAGCAGGTGCTGGTATGGATAACAGGACACTTAACCAAAATAGATGTGGAACCAGCAAAGTAGTGAAACGTATCAAACTTTAATCATTTCAGTTAAAAGAAAGTGAGACATTAGTCCGTACTTATACAGAGTGTCCATATTTCTGCAAGTATGAAAAGATATACTCAGTATTTTAGTTGCGGCATAGCATGCCGTTCGGGCTCAGTCAATGGCGCCGCTCATCTGGCAGGAGAGCATGGGAACGCCGACATCCGAGCCGGACAGGTGAACTTGCGGACGTTTCGGGGATGGCTCCTCCCCTTCCTCAAGCATATGCGTCATAGAGTACCACCTCCTTAAAAAAGGTAAGTAGAAGCTTGAGGAAGTGGAGGAGCTATCCCCGAAACGTCCGCAAGTTCACCTGTCCGGCTCGGATGTCGGCGTTCCCATGCTCTCCCGCTATATGAGCGGCGCCATTGACTGAGCCCGAACGGCATGCTATGCCGCAACTAAAATACTGAGTATATCTTTTCATACTTGCAGAAATATGGACACTCATGCACTGCTGTGCATGCACTCTAGAGGGCGCTTGTGCGTGCACAGACATCAAGAGAGAAAGGGTGTGAGCCGATGCAGGAACGTGGACCGGTAAGTTATACTGAGCACCAGGGAACGCCGTCGAAGCAAATACAGGACAGGTGAGTACAGCGCAAGGGCATCAGAGAACGCCGCAGCAGTGGCGGGGACATGGCCATGCCCATGGCTCAGCACGGGAACTGCTGCATGGACCGTGAGAACTGGTTTCTTTTCTTGAATGTTTTGAATAATTTAGACAAATACTGTAAGCTTTCTTATTATTAACTTAATACAACTAAATCTACCTAAATATCATTTAACAATTTGTCAACCTTAAAAAATAATACATTTAATTTTTATATAGTTGAACTCAATTATCCATTATCTAGGAATTAACCTAATGTCAGTTCCATCTGAGGCTATGAAAATTAATTTTATATCCCATTTCTTCCAAGAGTACTGAAATATAGTGGTTAGACTAATTGTATTTTTTTTCTTTGATGGCTAAGATAAACTTGGTTAAAATGTTGTTTCTTCTAAAATTCCTATACCTTTGAAGGACTATACTGCATATAGTCCCTATATTGTCCCTATATATTGTCCCTACTTGTGGAAGTACAAAGGAAATTTGTTCGGAGCAGTAAAAAAAGATAGAATACATAAAAAAGCTTTATACTAATCCATAAAAAAGGAAGTCCTTTTTGTCATATTTGTCTGCTTACAATCAGGCAGCTATATTAGACCTGCTCTATTTTAGCTGGAATGCTCCTGATCTACACAGATTAAGGCTGCGCCATTTATTTGGTGTTTTTTTGCACACCATAACTAGGCGCATTATACGCCAGGCATGACACATTTGAATGCGCTTAAAGTAGGCGCATCAAATACAGTATGCTAGCAATGATATGCTATGCGCCCAGGTTAGGTGCATCAATTATACTATGCAAGGTATACCACACGCCAGATTTTTGACAGATTCATTTCTTCAGGCGCACTATACACTCATTTATTGTGCCTTAAAACTGGTGTGGGGGCGCCTCTTTTCTGACATGTCGCCCAATGTGTTCACTCTCCTCTTACAAAACTTTTTTGCTGCTCTCTTTTCTTGGCCTTCCATTACCAAAAACTAAAATCAGATGCTCACAATATTTTGACCAACTTTGTATGAAAACACAACTATGTTCATTTATCTAAAGACGTGCTTCCTTTTTCTGCATTTCAATGACTAATTACTGATTTGGACCTAGGTGTGTGGAGACAGAAAGGTATCTGGTTTGTAGTAGACTTGTATGACAGCAATACCATGTATATTTTTACTTCCTTAGTGGCTAAATCAAAAATCCCACAACAACAGTCTTTCTCCAATTATTTTCCAACAAAACAATATTCATGTCAGGACTAGGCGGCGCTCAGCCCGCAGGGAGCAACGTTCTGCAGCAGCTGATCAGCAACCCTACCCTGATAGATAGTATGCTGGGAGCTGTGTGAGTGACAGAGGTCCAGCCACTCCAGACAGGGGGCATGTCGCACCAGCCAATGGGAGAACCCGGAGGACGCTCCAATCAGCTGCAGGGGCAGCATCCGGGAATCCCATTTAAACTCCCTGCTGGCTGAGTGCTGCGCCTGTGATATTTCCTGGCTGCCTAGTTTCCTTGTAATTTGTATTGTGCTGTTTATTTGTGTACCAGACACCGGCTTGTTTACTTACCTCAGCTTGTCATCTGATTTTGTACTTCGCTCCTGTTCGTGTTTGACCTCGGCTTGTTTACATTTTTCTCTTTGGCTCTGATTTGTGGCTTGGCTTTTTTTTATTCTGGTTATTGACCCGGACTGTCTGACTATTCTTCCTTCTGACGGCCCCAGCACTTTAGCAGCGCATGGACTGTCGCCCAGTTGGTGTCTGCCGCCTAGGGCAGCACGTCAAGTAGGCAGGGACACTGGGCTGGGTTCCAGTCAGGGCTCACTGTACCTCCCCTGATGTGACAATTCAGAAGCAGACCAATGTCCTTCAACACCTATTGCTCTTGCAACCTTTCCAAAATGTGTTTCTAAATAGAAGAGATACCATAAAGGCTTATTACATACCTATTGTATGTTTTTATTAACTGGTAATCAAGGCAAAACAATTTATATGACCAGATGGGTATCTGAGCTAACCAAATTGTTCCAACTCTTGACCTGGTCTGCAGCTAATAGAGCTTTTTGTCTTTTTTTTAAAAAAGTAATGAATCAATCATCACAAGTTGATGCAGAAGACTCAACTGAGGTCATACTAAGGCGATACACCCTTTAAACTTTTCTTTATGTAGAACCTTTCTATTTACAAATGTGTTGAAGAGGTTGTGGAGCATATGGCTCCCACCTTCATATGTGGTGGACTCTGTTCTTGGCCTAGTTTGGAAGAATTTGCATACACTACTACATAATGCTTTGCACTTTTAGTGCTCTTCCTAGAACTGACCACTTTGAACCTTGTACTGGATGATCTTCCTTGTCACGTTAGAACTGTTATGTCACATGTACTAGTATCTACTCATCCTTGTATTGCACAATGTTGGAATTCAGTTACTCCACCATCCCTTCTAGAAGTCATTTGGTGGGCTAACATTCATTGTTATTGTGAGATTTTGTTGGTGGAAATGTATTAAAAAAAATTGGACTCTTGGTCTTATTAGATCTTAATATTGTACAGTGAATTCTATCAAAATTGAAAAATAATTACTTTTTCATTAGTTCAAGTTTGTCAATAATCTTAATTCTGTAAAGAAGCTTCAATCTCTCTACAACTATAATATGCAAAGCATTTTATTTCTTATTAGAATAGCAATATCATTTTCGGACCTTTTACATGTTTTTTGTTTGGTCACATTTATGTATGTTATAATGTTGTTAACATTATATGCTGTTCTCCAGGTGCACAAATTGGAGGGAAAATGTGGGGTCCTTATTTCTGCATTGGTTTCTACAAAAGCAGAATAAATCAATGCATGGATTGTACTCTGCTAAAGTGAAAAAACAGCACCTGGCTTTGCTGTGTAGTAGAGATGTCTTTAGACTATAAACATTTGATCCTTTTCCTTTGTGAAATTAAAGAGGTTTTCTCTGGAAACCGTGCTAGTAGCAGGGACTTAAAATATAAAAATAATTAGTGTTCATGATGGTCAACGTGAGCTATGTATGCGGCATCACTTCTAGGGAACTGGTGGGGGACACAACAGTTCCGAAATTGGAAAAGCGGTGACTGGTAAAGCAGGCGGGTTTACAATCATTTTTAAATGCCTGTTAAACTTTTCAATCTAGAATATTGGGAAGTATGAGAAACAGAATGGCCTTTCTTCTAAAGCCCTCCCCAATTTTGGGCCCCTTTAAAACTATCACTGCCCAAAAAAGTTTGACGGGGAAACCCTTTAAAACGGGAATCTAAAAATGCAGCAATTTTTCACAGGGCTCAGGGCTGCTTAATATATTGATACAGCTTTAAAATTGTCTAAAACATTTTTTTTTACTTAGAGTCTGTCCACAAAACAACATTTCAGTCAAAAACCCAAGGGAATTCGGGCCCTTGAAAATTTTTGTCAAAAACCCCAATTTTTAAAATAACCCCCATGGGAAAATACACATTTTATCCATAAAACCCCTTTTTTTTGGGGGTTTTGGTTTTGGGAAAAGTAAAAAAAAATTGGAACATGTAGAATTTTTCCCCATTTTTCCCTGTCAAAAATTTTTGAGTCCTTTCTCTGTCTTTTCTGCATCCTAACCCATAGAGATAAATGGACTCCTTTTTTTGCGGGTAAAAACCCAAAAAAAAACACAAAAAAATTCACTTTCCCAATGCTTTTTTAAAAAACCTTGTTGTACAACGTGGTTTTTAAACTGTAAACCCAACTTGAATAAACAAATGTGGAAAAAACCCCCTTATTTTCACCCCAAAATTTTTGGTGCATTTTTGGAACAGTTTTTTGGGTTTTCCGGCGTGTTAAAATCTTGGGCCAAATTTTCCCCTTTAAAGTAGGGGCCACTTTTCGAAAAACCAAACACCCACCTGTGGGACGGGTTTTGGGGGCAATAACTGTCTTAAGCTCATAATAAATGTGTCTGGGACATGCTGTAACATGCTGTGCCAAAATTGTGCCACTTTTTGGCACATTTTGAGACACATTTCTGGTGCAACCACATTAGTGAATGTGGGCCATTGTGTCTAGAACTAAAAGGGTTTTAAAATTCTGGAACCTCTTGCCCCCAAGTTTATAAGAAAATTTCGTTAAAGCTACAAAAATTAAATGCCAAATTTCATGCCTTTAAAATAGCATAGAACCCACCAGTTTTAAAGGAACCTTATTCTGATTTTATAGCGAAATTAAAGCGCTAGGCTGATATTTTGGATAGCAAAAACCACTTTAAAAAGGGGTAAAACCCCTTTCCAGCAGTAATGTCCCTTTGAATTCCCCCTACTGAAGCGAAAAAACCTATAGTTCGATACGTTCTAAGGGCCCCGCTCCAGCATGCCCCCCTTTTTTCGGGATTACATAGTGCAAAACTTGAAATTTGCACCTGAAAATGGTGTTCGGCATTTCTTGAAGCAACAGGGCTTGATTTTGGGGATAAAAATTATGCCGGGATTTTGGGGCACAGGCCCCATTATTAAATTCCCCCCTTTAAAATTTTTTTTTTTTCTTTTAAATATAAATTATTCAAAAGTCTTTTTCACCAGTTTCATAGGATAGCAAAAAAATCCCTATTTTCAAAGACAAAAAAGTGTGATTGTTTGTGAGGAGAATCCACTCCAAAAATGATTTTCCCCCCTTTCCTATCTAGTCAATCACAAAATGGGCCCCACCCCCCAGGAAAGCTCCTTTCCACGTAAAAAACCCCCCCCAAAAAAAAAAAACCCAAATTTTTGGCACAGCAGGATATTGGCCCCCAAAAAAACCCCAAAACCCCCAAAAAAAAAAAATTTTCCCCAAACCCCCCCTTTAAAAGGGGGAAAAAAAACCCCCCCCCCCCCTTTTAAAAAAAAATTTTTTTTTTTCCCCAAACCCCCGGCGAGTTTTAAAACCAAAAAAAGGAACCCCCCCACCCCCCCTTTTGGGTTTTGGGGCCGGGGGGACCGAGATAACCCCCGGGGGGGGGGGGGGAAAAATTTTTTGGGGGGGGGGCCCCAGGGGTTTTTTTGGGGGGGGGGGTTCCCCTTTTTGGGGGGGGGTTTTTTTTTTATTTCCCCCCCTTTTTGGGGGGTTTTTTTTTCCCCGGGGGGGGTTTTTTGGGGGGGGGGGAAGGGGGGGGGGGGAAAGGGGGGGCCCCCGGGGGGCCCCCCGGGGTTTTAAAATTTTTGGGCCCCCCCAAAAAAAAAAAAAGCCCCCCAAAAAAACCCCCAAAAAAACCCCAAAGGGGTTTTTTTCCCCTTTTTTTGAACCCCCTTTTGTCCCTTTTTCCCCTTTTTATATTTTAAATTTTTTTTTGGCAAAAAACCCTTAAAATTTTTTTTAAAAATTTTTTTTTTTTTCCCCCCAAGGCCCCCAAGAAAATTTTTCCCCGGGGGTTTTCCCCCTTTTTTTTGGCCTTTTTTAAAGGGGGCTTTTTGGGGGGGTTTGGGGGGGGAAAAGGGGGGGGGTTTTTTTTTTTTTCCCCCCCCCCCCCGGGGGTTTTTTTTGGGGGGGGGTTTTTTCCCCCCCCCCTTTTTTCCCCCGGGGGGCCCCGGGGGGCCCCCCTTTTTTTTTTTCCCCCTTTTTTTCCCTTTGATTTTTTTGGGGGAAAATTAAAGGGGGTTTTTTTTCCGTTTTAAAAAAAATTTTTTTTAAAAAAAAAAAAAGGGGGGGGTTTTTCCCAAAAATTTTTAAGGGGAAAAAAAGGTTTTTTGGGGGGGTTTTTTTTCCCAAACCCCTTTTTTTTTTGGGGCCCCCCCCTTTTTAAAAAAAAAAAAAGGGGAAAAAAAAAAAAATTTTGGGGGAAAAATTTTTTTAAAAAAAGGGGCCCCAAAGGGGTTTTGGGGGGGGTTTTGGGGAAAATTTGGTTTTTTTTTTTTTCCCCCTTTTTTTTCCCTTTTTTTAATAAAAAAAACCCCCCCCCGGGGGGGGGGGGAAAAAAAAATTTTTTTTTTAAAAAAACCCTTTTTAAAGGGAAAAAAATTTTTTTAAAAAAAAAAAAAGGGGGGAAATTTTGGGAAAAGGGGGGCCCCCCCCCCTTTTTTTTTTTAAAAAACCCCCCCCAAATTTTTTTTCCCCCCAAAACCCCTTTTAAATTTTTAAAAACTTTTGGGGGCCCCCTTTTTAAATTTTGGGGGAAAAAAAAAACCCAAACCCCCCCCTACCTTTTTTAAAAAAAAAATTTTTTTTTTTAATAGATTCTGTTTATACATTTTTCATTTTTTATTAGAAGAATGCCACACAAAATGTTTTATTTACAGAAGTTTTGATGTACAAAATTAAAGCAATGCAGGCGCACTTTTAATACAGAACTGCATCTTTTTAAGAGTTCTGATTTGCATACAAAATTTCCATCTTCCTTTTTTAAAAAATTTTTAATAGCACTAAAAGAGAAATGGTAAAAAAAAAATGTTCATGCAGGAAGTGCTGCCATTTAAATAAATCATAAAGGGAAAATCTTTGGGGTAAAAACCCAAGTGAGCCATGGATTTTTTGTTCAAAGATTTTGGTTTTATTTATTTTGTATTCTTATTCAAAACTTTCTTTTTTTAAAAGAAATGATATCAATATATAGCTTGTAGCTTTCCCTACTTTTTCATAACCATTATAAAAAATGACGCAATGTACAGTACTTACAAAAAATTCCCTAAACCGCTACAATGATTACAAAAATCGCTGTTTGATGATAAAAATCTTTGGAAACTAACCTTCGGGAAGTGCAAGCCTCTGCATCCAAATTTTATTCTTTTTTTTACATGCCCCAAACTTGCTAAACTTAAATTTCTCCCTACCCTGCAAAATACATCTTCACCAGTTCAGATTTATTTTCTGAAGTTTGTATTTACAGTTTGGTTGGTTATTAGACCCCAAGAGTTCGTACACCTTAGCCTTCCTGCCGGTTTTTTGCGTTTTCCCGAACAGGGAATTTTTTTTTTTTCTTTAGTATATGTAAATTTAAATGCAAAACACTGCCTTTTTGCTCAATGTCACTAATCTTCCTGCTTTTTTTGGTACATTGAAATCAAAAAGTTTACATCACTATAAAAAAGACACTATGTATATTTTTCTCATATCTGAAGAAATCAAATAAAAAATTACCCCTTTGGTCAATTTGGATTACCACAATTATTTCAAAAAGCCAAAAGTAGAAAAATGAGAAAAGGAAATTTTTTAAGACATTTTTTTACTTTTTGCAAAGTCAAAAGTTTACATACATTTTTTCAGTATTGGTCTGCCGTAAAATGTATGTTTGGGTCAAACATTTTGGATATCCTTTTTAAAGCTTCTACAATGTTTTTAGGGTTTTTGGCCCCTTCCTTCTGACGAACTGGTGTAACTGCCTGTTGTAGTCGTCATGTCACCCGTTTTTCAGCCCCAGTCCCCTCGCAGCAAAACAAAACCCCCTGGGTTTCCAGTTTGGGGGGGTGTTCTTACCTTCCAAGCTTCTCCCTTTTTCCCCCAGCTTTAAAAGATGGCTTTGGCCCCAAAAAATTACATTTTTGTTTCTCAAACAGGGTTTTTTTCCTGGGCTTTTCAAAATTAAACTGGGTTTATTTTTTTTCTTTTAAGTATGGGTTTTTGGGGGAGAGTGGTCTTTCAGCCCATGTATAAAAATTTTCGTTTTTATGGGTAATACACAATCATACCAGCTTCCCCCACTCTTCCAAGGGGTTGTTTGCTTTTGTTCTTTGGTTGATAGCACATATCAACCAAAGCCGTTTATCTCTGAAACAGAATCCCTCTTGTTTGTACTTGCATAGAATTTTTTGTACGTGAAATGAGGACTTTCAGGTATCTGGGAAATTTCACCCCAAAGGGTGATCCAAATTGGCAAGTCCACAATTCTCTTTTGATACTTGGGTGATTTTTTTTTAGACTTTCCCATTTGTTTCACACAAAAAGGTTTTTTCTGGGGGCTTTAAAATACATCCCCCAGGGGTGTCTCTTTAAATAATAATGTTCCAATAAATCAAAGCCCAAAGAAATTTGGACACATCATATGGGGTGTCTCAAATTGTTTAAAAGGGAAAAGTAATCCCAAGTATTAAACTTTTGACAGCAGAAATGAATAAAAAGCCCTTAAAAAAATCTCTCCCAAATTTTGGGGAATTCTAACTGACATAAAACAGGGAAGGTTTATTTTTATTCATGTAGTAGTTAGAAAAACATGCATATGTGTCTTTTTTATAGTGTAGTAAACGGGTTTCAATGTATATTTAAAGCGTTATTTTAATGTAAATTTTCATTCATTTTCATTTCATTTTTAATATAAAAACACCCATTCGTGGGGATTAGTTTTTTTATAGTGGTTGGGGCTTTCAAACTATTTTCCTGCTTCATAGCTCCAAATTTTCTTTATAGAAATAAAGTTTTTAAATTTTAAAAAATTGCTCCTTGGGAAGAGTTGGAGCTGCTACAAAATCTGATTAGAAAAATGCCAAATTTAGATCCCCTACTGCAATCCAAACCAAATTTCCCTTTTTCCCTATATTACAAATTTCAGATCAACTCTGTAGCAAAATTACAGAATAAGTATTTTATTTTCTCGCAGATGTTAGTTGTTCTTTTTTTTTTTCCTCTGTAAAGAGATTTCCACGAGAAAAAAAGTTGCCCTTTAGATGAATAAACTTAAATTTGAAAGGGAAAATTAACCCTAAGAGTGGCCCCTTACTAACCTTGTGTGCTGTGCTTTTCTGCACTTTATGGCAGAAATAGAAAAAAAATTTTTTTTTTATGACGGGGTCAAGGTAAAAGGGGTTGTCTCCTGACCCACTTTGGAGTAGGATAACTTAGAAAGGTGAATAGCCGAAAACCTATTTATTGTCCCCATGATCAAGGTATCTATCTCTTGATTTCTGGTTTTTACCCAGGTACCCAAGTAAGGCAAAACATGCAATTGCTATAGTCGCCTTTAAAACCCTTACTGCATTGGACGTACTATTTTGTCCCATGTCGGAATCACGGGGTCACGGGACAATCCCAGTACATAGGGAGCTAATTGCGCGACACCTCCGTAACAGCACAAAATGAAACTGGTCCCTTCCATCCATTTTCCCCTTAGACACCCAATCAGTACCTTTTTCCCTTTATCGGTGAGATCCGGTGTCCCGACTTTCATGGAGCTGAAGCCCTTTTAAAAGGGTTTCCCTTCTGCCCTGTTTTCTGCTTTTTCTACTTTCTGTCCTAAAACAGGAAGTAGTAAAAACCCCCACTTTGCCGCCTATTGCATTGTTTTATCATCCCGTGGCTTATTTCGATCATGTCCCCAAATTTTCAAGCACCCTGGGGGGCTAGTGATAAGTAAAAAAAAGTTAAAATTCGCCCCTTTGCCGTTCTCCCCCCAAATAAAAAATTACACTAATTGGTTTTGCCACATCCAAAAAAGTCTGATCTATTAAAAATTAAAAACAAAATTTTTTCCCTTGCTGAACACCGAGAAAAAAAAAAGATTCCAAAACCCAAATTGAGGTTTATTGCCCCTTCCCCCCACCTAAAAAATTTTGAATAAAGTGATCAAAAAAGTTCATTTTTTCAAAACTGACCGTAAAAAGTCACGTCACCTGAAAAAAAATGCCCCTTCCACAGTCTATAGAGGGAATCAAAAAATTTTAATTGGGTCAAAAAAAGGCATTTGCAGAAAAAATTTTTAAAAAAAATAAAAAATGTTTGGTTTTTTTTTACGGAACCAAATATAAACAAAAAAAGCCTACATATTTGCTTTTGCCAGATTCTTTTAAATTTAGAATACAAATAACAATCATTTTATGAAGATTGAACATTGTTAAAAAAAAAATCCTGTAGCATGATCCAAGTAAATTTTTTTCACTTTTTTTTGACAAGAATGACACCAATTTTAAATACACTTTTTCTCAAAAAAAAGCCCCCCATTTTTCTAGGTAGGGGGGAAAAAAAATGTTATACGTCTGGGAAAGGTGGGGGGGGAAAACAAACTGAAAAAAAAGCTTGGCGGGGAAGGGGGGGTTCTCTGGAAATATAACATACATATGTATTAAGAAAAGGAAAAAAAGCAACCATTTATCAATAACTTATCCGTAAACTGATTATTTTTAGTTAAAAAATTTGTAGTTGTGCGGGTAAAAGTTCACTGATTTTTAAACAAGACTTTTGCCCTTTCTTTTTTGGACGGGAGCAATTGGGGCCCACCAGGGGAGTTGATTTTGTTGCCCCCCAGTGGAGTTGATTCTGTTTGCCCACCTTTTGGAGTTGATTCTTGTTGCCCACCAGGGGGGGTTCTTTTGGGGCCCTTTTTTACAGCTACTTTTATATGACTGACTTTTGAATCCCTTCTTTCTGCCTCTTTTTTTTCTCCCCTTTCTCCCTAAAAAGCATCCCCAGCCTGTATTCTCTGGGGTCCATCGCCCCAGAGGCCCCCGGGGGTTTCCCCTGCTCCCCTAGGGGTTGTCCAAGTCTTCAACTGAAATGAAAAACACTGCTTTTTGAGAAAAAGAATAATTTTTAAGGCCTGGTTCCCCATCTGCTTTAGGGGTGTCCAAAAAGAGGCACTGCCAGTTTTGTTACATGAAGATAACAATGGTGTCTGGGGGACCCCGTTTACTACAATAGGCCTGTTGGTTTCTGCTATTTTTTCACCTTTTTAATGTAAAAGTAGCCTGTGCTTTTTTACCTCCAATGCAAATGTAAAACCCGGGCCTAATTTTTTTAAGACACCTGGGCGCAGCTATATCTTTGTACAGCGTTCTGGAATTCAGTTTTCAGCTGTGCTCTCCAATGAAAAGGCAGGGGGGGTATATTATTACCCCCTTTCAAATTTCTGTTTTAAAACTTGCTGAATGAGGGGGATATACAGATAAAAATAACCCTTCGGGCTTCCTGCTTTTCGACCCCCCAAGGTTAGTCATTGCTGAGGCTCAGTAACTACAGAACTGCTGGGTCTTTTCAGACCTAGACAGCTTTCAGCGTGTGAGGTGTTGTTCTTTACTGGGAAAAATAGAACAGCCCCAGTTACAGCTGTTATTTAAAATTCCCCAAGGGGTTTTTTTTTGACCTTACGTGGAGCACAAAATGTAAATAAAAAAAAAAAAATCAACAACAAAAAAAAAAAACATTTTTTTGTAACACCTGACAACCCTGAAATTATATTATCACCTGTAAAATACTCAATTAAAAAAATTTTACAAATTTCAAAACCAATTTTGTGCCACTTTTTACTTTTTTAAAAAAATTTTTTAAATTTTTTTCCCCAACCAATGTCTAATGAACTAATTTAAAAATTTCATAAAAATAAAACCAAAGCCTTATTTATCACAGAAAAAAGGTAAAATAAAAATTAATTGTTCTGGTTAGGAAAGGGGGGAAATTTACTGGTCAGGGAATTTTTTACATTTTATTTTTTAAAAATCTTTTTGGGAATTTGCTTAAAAATTATAAAAATTATGGACCAAAAACATTGCGTTCGAATTTTTCCTTTTAGGCTAGAAAAAGTTCTTTTCTCTGCTTGTGACACATGATTTCCTAGATTACTGACCCCTCTCTGCCTAGCAGCCCTGGGTGGGCTATGATCAGCTGCCCGCTGTTTTTATTAGCAGAACGAAGCTTTTGTTTCTTACGACAAACCCCAAAACCCTCAAAACTC
>JAODAL010037152.1:0-40778 GCA_025379985.1 Phyllomedusa bahiana | reverse complement strand
GATGGGGGGGGTCGTCCAAGGGAGGTCATCCTTCTGGGCTGATTGTAGATGAGGGGGTCGCCCAAAGGGGGAGGTCCCCCTCCTGAGGCTAAAATTGTAGATGGGGGGGGGTTCGTCCACCAGGTGAGGTCACCCTTTCCTGAGGCTGATTGTAGATAAGGGGGGATCGCCCACCAGGTGGGGGCTTTCCCTCCTGGGGGCTGATTTTTAATGGGGGGGTTTGGCCCCCGGGTGGGGTTCTTCCCTTTCCGGGGCTGTTGGTTGATGATGGGGTTTGTCCCCCAGGGGGAGGTCTTCCCTCCTGGGCTTTGTGATGAGGGGGGATCGTCCCCAGGTGGGGGGGTTCACCCCTCCGGGAGGGCTAAATTTAAATAGGGGGATTTTTTCCACCGGGTTTGGGGGGTCATCCCCCTAGGCTGATTGTAGAAAGGGGGGATCCCCAACCGGGGAAAAGGGGTCATACCGGGGGGGCGATTTTAGATGGGGGGGGTCCTCCACCAAGGTGGGGGGTTCATCACTTCTGAGGCTGTTTTGAAAGATGGGGGTTCGTCCCCCAAATTTAAAGGTCTTCCTCCGAGGCTGTTTGGGAAAGATAAGGGGGTTTCGTCCCCCCAGGTGGGGGCCCAGGCCTTTGGGCTAAATTTAAAATTGAGGGGGATCGCCCCCGGGTAAGGTCACCTTTCCTGAGGGCTGATTGTAGAGGGAGGGGGATCGTCCACGGGGGGGAGGTCATCCCCCCCTGAGGCAAAATTTGGGTTTGGGGGGGGATCTTTCCCCACCAGGTGGTCATCCCCCTTTGAGGCTGATTTGGGTTTAGGGGGTCTCCCCCAAAGGTAAAGGTAAACCCTCCTGAGGTTTATTTAGATGAGGGGGATCGTCCACCAGGTGGGGTCTTTTCCCCCCCTGGGGCTGTTTGTAGATGAGGGGGATCGTCACCAGGTGAGGTCATCCCCCCTGAGGTTATTGTAATGGGGGGGAAGGGGTTCCCCCGGGTAAAATTTCTTCCCTCCGAGGCGGGATTTTTGATTGGGGTTTGTCCACCAGGTGAGGTCTTCCCCCCTGGGGTTTTTTGTGGGTTTGGGGGGGTTTGGGTCCTCCGGGTGAGGTTTTTCCCTTCCTGGGGGGCTGTTTTGGTAGTGAGGGGGATCTTTCCACCAGGTGAGGGTATCCCTCCCTTGGGGCGGGTTTGAAATTGGGGGGGATGTCCACCAAAGGTGTTTTTCCCCCCCTTTTCCTGAGGGCTGTTTTTGTAGATGGGGGGGGATCTCCCCCGGGGTGGGGTCTTCCCTCCTGGGGCCCTGATTGAAAAGTTTGGGGGGGGATTTTCCACCAGGTGGGGGTCACCCCTTTTCCTGAGGCTTGTTTTGGGGGTGGGGGGGTTTGGTCCACCAGGTTTAAAGGTTTAATCCTTTCTGGAGGGGTTTTGTGGGATAAAAGGGGGACCCGTTCCACCGGGGTGGGGTTTAATTTTTTGGGGGCTGATTTTGGGATGGGGGGGAAAATTCGTCCCCCATTTTTAAAGGTCATCCCCCTGGGGCTGATTTAAAATGAGAGGGATCTCCCCGGGGTGGGGTCTTTTCCCCCCTGAGGCTGATTGTAGATGAGGGGGATGTCCAAACCGGGTAAGGTTTTTCCCGGGGCATAAAGAGGGGGGCCCCTTTTTTTGGGGGCCCCACCGGGGTGGGGTCATCCCCCCTTGAGGGTTTGATTGTAAAATTTTGGGGGGGTTTTCCCACCAGTTTTGGGTTTCTTTCCCCCTGAGGTTTGATTGAAGGAGGGGGGGGTCGCCACCAGGGAGGTCTTCCCCCCTGAGTTTTTAATTGGGGGGTGGGGGGGGGGGGGAGGGAGCGCCCCAAAGGTGAGGTCTTCCCTTTTTGGGGCTGATTTTTAAGTTAGGGGGTCTCCACCTTTTTGAGGTAAACCCTTCTAGGCTTTTTGGGAGTGAGGGGGTTTGTCCCACCAGGTGGGGTTCATCCTTCTGGGGCTGGATTGTAGTTTTAGGGGGGTTGGCCCACCGGGTTTGGGGGTCTTCCTCCTGAGGTTATTGTAGTTTGGGGGGGAACTCCACCAGGTGAGGTCTTTCACTTTTGGGGGTTTGATTGTAAAATAGGGGGGGGTTCGGCTCCCCCGGGGGGGAGGTCATTCCTCGGGGAGGCTGTTTTGTAAAAGGAGGGGGGAACCGCCCAAACCAGGTTAGGTAATCACTTCTGGGGCTGATTGTGATGAGGGGGTTTTTCCACCAGGTGAGGTTTCCCTTTCCTGGGGTTTATTGTAGTTTTAGGGGGGATCTTCCACCAGGTGAGGTTTTCACCCCCTTCCCCTTAAAACTGATTGTAGAGAGGGAGTCCCCACCAGGGGTAGGTCTCCCCCCTGAGGGCTGATTTTTAGATGAGGGGGGATCGCCCAACCAAGGGGGTTTTCCTTTCCTGGGGCGGGATTGTAGATGAGGGGGTCTTTCCCACAGGTGAGGCCCTTCTTTTTTTGAGGGTTTTGTGGGTGGGGGGGGATTTTTCCCCCCAAAGGTGAGGGTCTTCCTTTTGAGGCTGTTTTGTAATGGGGGGATTTTGGCCACCAGGTGAGGTCCCCCCTTTCCTTGGGGGTGTTTGTAAAAGGGAAAAGGGCCCCACCACCCATGGGGCCCTCATTTTTCTGGGGTGGGGGGTTGTGAAGAAGGGATCGTCCACCAAAAAATCATCACTTCTGAGGCGATTGTAAAATGGGGGGGGATTTTTCCACCGGGGTGGGGTCACCCCTCCTAGGGGGGATTGTAGATGAGGGGGGATTGTCCACCAGGTGAGGTCTTCCCTCCTGAGGGGGATTTTTAGTGGGGGGGATCGCCACCAGGTGGGGGTTTACCCCTTTTCTGGGGCTAAATTGTAGATGAGGGGGGACGCCCCCACCAGGTGAGGTCCCCTTTCCTGGGCTGATTGAAGATAGGGGGGACCCGTCCCCCCAGGTGGGGTTTAAACCCTTCTGGGTTGGGGTTTGGGTTTGAGGGGGATGGGTCCCCCAGGTGGGTCATTCCCTTTTTAAAGGTGATTGTAGTGAGGGGGCCCCTTTTTCCCCCAGGTGAGGTCTTCCCCCCTTTTGGGGTTTTATTGTGGATGGGGAGGGATCTCCACCAGGTAAAGGTTTCCCTCCCTGGGGCCTTATTGTAGTGGGGGGGGAATTCTTCCACCGGGTGGGGTCACCCCTTTCCTGGGGCTGTTTGGGAGATGGGGGGCCCCTCCCCAGGTGGTCATCCCGCCCTGGGCGTTTGTGGGTTTGGGGGGGTCTCCCCCCGGTGAGGTAAACCTTTTCTAAAGGTTTATTGTAGATTGAGGGGGATCTTCCCCGGGGTGGCCACCCCTTTCTGAGGCTGATTGTAGATGGGGGGGAAATCGTCCCCCAAGGTGAGCTCCACCGGGGGGCTAAATGTAGATGGGGGGAAACTCCACCAGGTGGGTCTTCCCCTTTGGGCTGATTGTGGGATGAAGGGGGGGTTGTCCCCCAGGTGGGGGCCCATCCCTCCAAAAGGTTTTTAGTGGAGGGGGAAAAATCCACCGGGGTGGGGCCCTCCCACCTGAGGCGGTTTAGATGAGGGGGGTCTTTCCCCATTTGAGGCCCCTTCCCCTTTCCGGGGAAATTTAATTTTTGGATGGGGGTACCCACCGGGGGAGGCCCTCATTTTCGGGGCTGATTGAAAGATAGGGGGGATCTCCCCGGTTGAGGTCTTTCCCTTTTTGGGGCTGATTGTAAAAAAGGGGGGGATGGGCCCACCAGGGTGGGGGTCCCCTTTCGGGAGACTAAATTGAAAGATAAAGGGGGTTTGGGTTCCCCCAAAGGTGGGGGTAACCCCTTTCCTGAGGCTGTTTTGGAAAAAGGGGGGGTTTGTCCCCCCAGGTTTTAAAGGTTTAAATCCCTTCTGGGGCTGTTTGTAGTAAGGGGGATCGCCCAACCGGGTGGGGGGGTCCCCCTTCCGGAGGCTTTGTTGTGATGGGGGGGTTTTGTCCACCAGGGTTGAGGTCATCCTTTGGGGCTGATTGTAGATGAGGGGGTTTCCCCCACCGGGGGTGAGGGTCATCCTTTCCTGAGGGGAATTGAAAGATGGGGGGATCTTCCCCCCAGGTGAGGTAAATCCCTCCTGAGGCTGTTTGTGTTTGAGGGGACTTCCCCCGGGGGTAAAGGTTTTCCCCCTTGGGGCTGTTGTAGATAAAGGGGGGGATTTCCACCATTTGGGGTTTATCCCTCCGGAGGCTGTTTATGGGATGAGGGGATCGTCCCCCCGGTGAGGTCATCCCCTCCTGGGCCTGTTTTGTAGATGGGGGATCGTAAACCGGGTTTGGGGTTTAAATCCCCCCTGGGGTGATTGTAGTTTTGGAGGGGGATGACCCCATTTTGGGGTCCCCTTCCCTGAGGCTGAATTTTTAATTGGGGAAGGTCTCCCCGGGTGGGGGGTCATCCCCTCCTGGGTGTTTAAATGAGGGGGTCTTTCCACCAGGTGGGGTGTCACCTTCTGGGCTGTTTGTAGTTTGGGGGGGGATCGTCCACCAGGGGGAGGTTCATCCTTCTGGGGCCCTGATTTAAAATGAGGGGGACCCGTCCCCAGGTGAGGTCTTCCCTCCTGGGGCCTAATTGTAGTTGAGGGGATCTCCACCAGGGGGGGTCATCCCTCCTGGGGTTTGATTGTGGGATGAGGGGGATCTTTTCCACCAGGGGAGGTCTTCCCCCCTTTGGGGCGATTGTGGGATGGGGGGGGGTTGGGGTCCCCCCAGTGAGGTCACCCCCCCTGAGGCTGATTGTGGGAAGGGGGATCTCCCCAGGTGAGGTCTTCCCTCCTGAGGTGATTGTAGATGGGGGGGGTGCCACCAGGTGATTTTCTTCCCCTAAACTATGTAGATGAGGGGGGTTTGCCCACCGGGTGGGGTCACCCCCCCGAAGGTTGGATTGTGTGGGGGGAAATTCTTTAAACCCCAGGTGGGTAAATTCCCTCCTGAGGCAAAATTGGGGGTGAGGGGGTCTCCACCGGTTTGAGGTCATCCCTCCTGGGGGCGGTTTGTAGAGGGGGGGGGATCGCCCCCCCCGGTGAGGTCCCCTTTCCTGGGGCGTTTGGGAAGATAAAGGGGGATTTCCCCCAGGTGATTTTATCCCCCCTTTGGGGGCCCGATTGTAGTAGGGGGATCCCCCACCGGGTGAGGTAAACCCTCCAAGGTTGTTTGTAGATGGGGGGTGTCACCATCCGTAAAGGTCTTTCCCCTCCTAGGCGGATTGAAGGAGAGGGGGGGGTCGTCCACCGGTGGGGGTAACCCCTCCGGGAGGCTGATTGTAGATGAGGGGGTATTCCACCAGGTGAAACCCCTCCGGGGCTGATTGTAGATGAGGGGGTCTCCCCCCGGTGAGGTCACCCCTCCTGAGGTGATTTAGATGGGGGGGTTTCGTCCACCAGGGGGGGTAAACCCCTCCTGGGGCGGATGTAGGGAGAGGGGATCCCCCACCAGGTGGGGGGTCACCCTCCGAGGCTGATTGTAGTTGAGGGGGATCGTCCCCAGGTGAGGCCCACCCCTTCCTGGGGCAGATTGTAGATGAGGGGGAAACGTCCACCAGGTGAGGTCTTTCCCTCTGATTTTGATTGGTAAGGGAAAGGGATCGTCCCCCAGGTGAGGTCATCCCCCCCGAGGCGGATTTAGATAAAGGGGGGAATCATCCCCCGGGGGTGGGTCATCCTTTCTCAGGCTAAATGTAGAGGGAGGGGGATCTTTTCCCCCCGGGGTGGGGGTTTTCCTCCTAAAGGCTGTTTTGTAGATAAAGGGGGATCGTCCACCGGGTTGAGGGTTTCCCCCCTCCTGGGCTGATTTGATGAGGGGGGATCCCCCAAAACCGGTTTGGGGGTTTTCCCCACCTGGGGCTTATTTCGAGGAGGGGGAAAGGGCCCACCGGGTGAGGTCTTCCCTTCCTGAGGTGTTTAGTAAAATGAGGGGGTTTGGGTCCACCGGGGTGAGGTCACCCCTTCCTGGGGCCCTGATTGTAGTGAGGGGATCGTCTACCGGGGTGAGGTCATCCCCCCCTTGGGGGCTGATTGTAGATGAGGGGGATCATCCACCAGGTGAGGTCATCCCTCCTGAGGCTGATTGTAGATGAGGGGGATCGTCCACCAGGTGAGGTCATCACTTCTGAGGCTGATTGTAGATGAGGGGATCATCACAGTGAGATCTTCTGAGGCTGATTGTAGATGAGGGGGATCGTCCACCAGGTGAGGTGATCACTTCTGGGGCTGATTGTAGATGAGGGGGATCATCCACCAGGTGAGGTCATCGCTTCTGAGGCTGATTGTAGATGAGGGAATCATCCATCAGGTGAGGTCATCCCTCCTGAGGCTGATTGTAGATGAGGGGATCATCCACCAGGTGAGGTCATCCTCTGAGGTCGATTGTAGATGAGAGGGATGTCACAGGTGGGTCATACTTCTGAGGCTGCATTGTAGGTGAGGGATGTCCCAGGTGAGGTCTCCTTCTGAGGCTGATTGTAGATGAGGGGGATCATCCACCAGGTGAGGTCATCCCTCCTGAGGCTGATTGTAGATGAGGGGGATCGTCCACCAGGTGAGGTCATCCCTCCTGAGGCTGATTGTAGATGAGGGGGATCGTCCACCAGGTGAGGTCATCCCTCCTGAGGCTGATTGTAGATGAGGGGGATCGTCCACCAGGTGAGGTCATCACTTCTACAGCTGACCATATGAGGGGGATTTGCTTTGCGCTGGGGACACCCCTCTGTGTTGTTCTTTCCATCCATTATTCATGCTTCTCTTGTGTCCTCAGGGTGTGTGGAATTCCTGGAGCAGCCAACCATGGCATTCGTGCGGCTGCAGGAGGCGGTGGAGCTGGACTCAGTCCTGGAAGTTCCCATCCCTGTGCGATTCTTATTTGTCCTTCTGGGTCCCAGCACCGCCAACATGGACTATCATGAGATCGGGAGGTCCATCTCCACTCTCATGTCAGACAAGGTGACTCTTCTAAACCCCCTGGCAGTTGTGTGATGGTCATCATCCTAGTCTCATCCTCCTATATTATGTGGTGACCACATGGAGACACGAGAACGACCAGAGTAAAACACACCACGAGTGAGCCCCAACTGAAGGAGGCCACGGTCTTCCCCAACATACCATATTCATTTTATCACCTCACATATACAAGCAAACACACATAGATACAGAATTTTCTATATTGCGCCATAAATTTGATTTAAAACTACATCAGATTTTCACGCAACACCTGAAAGTAGATAAAGAACCAAATCCAACAAGTCACAAGTATTAGACTTGAAAAAAATTATACAGTGTAAGAAATCTGTGAGCAGTAAAAGTATGTGAACCTTTAGGATTATCAGATATTGCGACGGTGACATCAGAGTCCGATGTTTTCATCATTGGGATGACAAGCATGTGTGGGCAAGGAGTGACCAGAACAGGATCCATCACAGTCTGATCCTTACATGTTTGTGGAAGTGTATCAGGGCACAAGGAGATCACTAAGGAGCTCAGGAGAGGAGTGGTTGATGCTCATCAGGCTGGAGAAGAGTGGTTGATGCTCCCCGGGCTGGAGAAGAGTGGTTGATGCTCCCCGGGCTGGAGAAGAGTGGTTGATGCTCCTCAGGCTGGAGAAGAGTGGTTGATGCTCCTCAGGCTGGAGAAGAGTGGTTGATGCTCCTCAGGCTGGAGAAGAGTGGTTGATGCTCCCCAGACTGGAGAAGAGTGGTTGATGCTCATCCGGCTGTACAAGAGTGGTTGATGCTCATCAGGCTGTACAAGAGTGGTTGATGCTCATCAGGCTGTACAAGAGTGGTTGATGCTCATCAGGCTGTACAAGAGTGGTTGATGCTCATCAGGCTGTACAAGAGTGGTTGATGCTCATCAGGCTGTACAAGAGTGATTGATGCTCATCAGGCTGTACAAGAGTGGTTGATGCTCATCAGGCTGTACAAGAGTGATTGATGCTCATCAGGCTGTACAAGAGTGGTTGATGCTCATCATGCTGGAGCAGAGTGGTTGATGCTCATCATGCTGGAGAAGAGTGGTTGATGCTCATCATGCTGGAGAAGAGTGGTTGATGCTCATCAAGCTGGAGAAGAGTGGTTGATGCTCATCAGGCTGGAGAAGAGTGGTTGATGCTCATCAGGCTGGAGAAGAGTGGTTGATGCTCATCAGGCTGGAGAAGAGTGGTTGATGCTCATCAGGCTGGAGAGTTGTTGATGCTTCAAGCCTGCGAACTGAGACCCTGTCTTCGACTTCAGAACTTCATCACTGGGAAGACCTTTCTCAGCTGGAGAAGAGTGGTTGATGCTCATCAGGCTGAAGACCCTCCTGTTTCCACTTCAAACCTGCCGATCACTCCCTGCAGACCCATGCTCTTCGACCTATTTTCAGAACCTTTTCTTCCAACTGGAGACCCTCTTCTTCCTCTTGCTCCTCCTCCACAACCAATTGTTCCCTGTCCCCCTGGTAACCGCCTATCTGATTCAAGAACAAAGGTTTGCACATACTGAAATCCAATATGCCCACTCAATACTCCCAGCATCAGAGCAGAGTTTGTACCTCCCATACAGATAGTCAGCTGGTCCTGGTTCAGCAGGCATTCCTCTAGACTTCTCTACCTGTAATGGAGACCACACATGTTCCATCTTTGAGATATTGCCTCTGACAATAGAAGGCACAAGCTGACTTATAATCAGCACTAGAGAGGCAGGATGAGGGGGGGGGGTGGAGGGGGTGTGGAGGGGGGGGGTGCATGTTGCCCTTTGAGCACCAGAGCTATGGGGGGAATACTTAACTGACCTTTTGTTGAGCATTAAAGTTTTGGTGGAGATGTTCACTGACCTTGGGTTAGCACTAGGCAGTGAAAGTTGACCAATTTGTTTTGGGGGGAGGAGGGTAGGTGTTCGTTGATTTTTGATGAGTACTAGAGCTGTGGGTGGGCTTGTTGATCTTTGATGAGCAAAAGACCTGTGAAGGAGGATTAGTTAACCTTTGAGCACTAGAGCTGTGTGGGGGAGGGAGGGCTCGTTGACCTTGGATGAGCTCTAGATCTGTGGTGGGAACGTTCATTGAACTTGGATGAGACTAGAGCTACCGGGGAGAGGGGGGGGGGGGGCGTGTAGGTGTTTGTTGAGCACTAGTGCTGGGGGGGAGCTTGTTGACCTTTGATGAGTACTTGTGCTGTGGATGAGGGGGCTCGTTAACCCTTGAGCACTCAAAGTGTGGGGGGATTGTTGATCTTTGATGAGCACTAGAGCTGTGGCAGAAACGTTTGTTGACCTTTGATGAGCACTAAAACTGTGGGGGGCACTGATTGACCTTTGAGCACCAGAGCTGTGGAAGGCACTGGTTGACCTTTGAAGAGCACTATAGCTGTGGGGGGAGGGGGTTCATTGACCTTGGATGAACTCTAGATCTGTGGGCGGGGATCATTGACCTTTAATGAGCTCCAGAGATGTGGGGGGAGCGGGGGCTCATTGAACTTGGATTCGTACTGGAGCTTTAGGGGGAGCATTTATTGACCTTTGATCACTGGAGCTTCTGTGGGGTGGGGCATTCGTTGACCTTTGGTGAGCACTAAAGCTGTGGGGAGAGAGTTCGTTGACCTTTGATGAACACTGAAACTTTCGGTGGGGGTGATTGTTGACCTGATGAACACAAGAGCTGTTGGAGGAGGCTTGTTGACCTTTTATGACCGCTAGAGCTGTGTGTGGGGGTTTATCGACCTTGGATGAGCACTAGAACTGTGGTAAGAATGTTTGTTGACTTTTGGTGGGCAAAAGAGCTATGGGGGGCACTGGTTGACCTTTGATGAGCACTAGAGCTATGGGGTGGGTTCATTGACCTTGGATAAGTTCTAGCTCTGTGGGGGGCTCGTTGACCATTAATGAGCACTAAAGGTGGGGGTTTCTTTGGCCGAGTAGTAGAACCATGGGGGGAGCATTTGTTGACAGTTGATGAGCACTGGAGCTTTTGTGGGGTGGGGCATTTGTTGACCTTGGATGAGTAGTAGAACTGTGGGGAGGGGGCTTGTGGACCTTTGAGCTCCAGTGCTGTGAAGAGGGGGTAATTGTTAACCTTTGATGAGCTCTAAATCTGTGTGTGGGGGGGTGGGCTCGTTGACCTTTGAGCACTAGAGATGTGGGGGGGAGGGGCTTGTTGACCTGTTGAGCACTAGAGATGGGGGGGGGCTCATTGACCTTTTGAGCACTAGAGATGTCTGCTGGCTCATTGACCTTTGAGCACTAGAGATGTGAGGGGGGGCTCGTTGACCTTTTGAGCTAGATGTGGGGGCTCGTTGACCTTTGAGCACTAGAGATGTGGGGGCTCGTTGACCTTGAGCACTAGAGATGTGGGGGCTCGTTGACCTTTGAGCACTAGAGATGTCGGCGGGCTCGTTGACCTTTGAGCACTAGAGATTTGGGGGGGCTCGTTGACCTTTTGATTACTAGAGGTGGGGGGGCTCGTTGACCTTTTGAGCACTAGAGATGTGGGGGGACTCGTTGACCTTTTGTGCACTAGAGATGTCGGCGGGCTCGTTGACCTTTGAGCACTAGAGATGTGGGGGGACTCGTTGACCTTTTGTGCACTAGAGATGTCGGCGGGCTCGTTGACCTTTGAGCCCTAGAGATGTGGGGGCTCGTTGACCTTTTGAGCACTAGAGATGTGGGGGCTCGTTGACCTTTTGAGCACTAGAGATGTGGGGGCTCGTTGACCTTTGAGCACTAGAGATGTGGGGGCTCGTTGACCTTTTGAGCACTAGAGATGTGGGGGCTCGTTGACCTTGAGCACTAGAGATGTGGGGCTCGTTGACCTTTTGAGCACTAGAGATGTTGGGGCTCGTTGACCTTTGAGCACTAGAGTTGGGATCGTTGATTTGAGTATAGAGGTGGGGGGGCTCGTTGACCTTTGAGCACTAGAGATGTGGGGGGACTCGTTGACCTTTTGTGCACTAGAGATGTCGGCGGGCCCGTTGACCTTTGAGCACTAGAGATGGGGGGCTCGTTGACCTTTTGAGTACTAGAGGTGGAGGGGCTCGGTGACCTTTGAGCACTCGAGATGTGGGGGCTCGTGGACCTTTTGTGCACTCGCGATGTGGGGGCTCATTGACCTTGAGCACTAGAGAGGTGGGGGCTCGTTGACCTTGAGCACTAGAGATGTGGGGGCTCGTTGACCTTTTGAGCACTAGAGATTGGGGCTCGTTGACCTTTTGAGCACTAGAGATGTGGGGGCTCGTTGACCTGTTGAGCACTAGAGATGTGGGGGCTCGTTGACCTTTTGAGCACTAGAGATGTGGGGGCTCATTGACCTTTGAGCACTAGAGATGTGGGGGGGGCTTATTTACCTTTTGAGCACTAGAGATGTGGGGGGGCTCATTGACCTTTGAGCACTAGAGATGTGGGGGGAGGGGGTGGGCTCATTGACCTTTTGAGCCCAGAGATGTGTGGGGCTCGTTGACCTTTTGAGCACTAGAGATGTGGTCAGGCGCGTTTGTTGACCTTCTGATGTTCTCTAGAACTGTGGGGGGGGGGGGTGCTCGTTGACCTTTGTAGAGAGGTGGTGATTGTTGATCTTTGATGAGCTGTGGGGAGTACTAGAGATGTGGGCGGGCGCGTTTGTTGAACTTTTTTTTTTTTTTTTGTAACTGTATTTTTATTGATCTTTTGTTTAAACAAAGATAATTACAGAAAGGGAAAGAAGTGTATTCAATCGACATACACCGCAAGTCCAATAATGAAAGGTGAAATTAAGCCTAAGCATAGGCGTCAATGTCGGCCAGTGTAACAAGGCCAAAAAGTAACACATTCAAACAAAACCATAAATCGTAGTACAGAAAAGGAGGCATTAGACAGACAGGACAGACACTGGTGGGCAGGAGACTGGACACCGAAGGAGGGGGTGGGAAAGGAAGGAGGAGAGTGGGGGGGGGTCATTCGTAGAGTAGGGTGAGGCGCCTGATGAACGTAATCGCTCCCAATAAGAAAGCACCGCTCCCATATGGCATCATGGACTTCAGGCCTATCATGTATAAGGGACATGAGCCGCTCCACACGTTGCACTTCGCAAATCCGCGTGTACAAATCGTGTAGGGACGGGGGTGTGGCTGTTTCCAAAAGGCGGAAATCAGGCATTTGGCAGCCGTGAGGATATGGAGGAGAAGCTTAGAAGCCTGTTTAGAAAGACCTGTCAACGGGATGTTCAAGAGAAAGACCGAAGGGTCTGCCAAGACCCCCCACTGGAAAACTCCTGATAGAACCCCACTGACCTGCACCCAAAATAGTTGGATGTTCGAGCAGTCCCAGAATATATGAGTTAGAGAGCCCGGGATGGCGCCACACCTCCAGCAGGCATTTGGAACGGCTGGGTTAAATTTATGAAGCAGCTCTGGGGTGTGGTACCAATGCATCAGGATCTTGTATTGATTCTCCTTGTAGGTAGTGCAAGTCGAGGAGGTGGCCGCTCTGTTCCATATGGTCTGCCAAACACGGTGTGTGAGCTTCAGTCCCAGGAAGCCATCCCACTTGTGCATGTATGGGTGGTACAATTCTGAGTCTGGGGGAGGGTCATTCAGTATGGCGTAAATACTAGAGATAAGCCCTTTCGATGACCGCCCCAACATGCACAGCCCCTCATAAGGAGTGGGGGTTGAGAGAGATGTGCCCCCTGTGAGTGTCTGCATAAGGTGTTTTATTTGGAGATAGGAAAATTGTGCTCTAGGCGGGAGGTCATATTTGTTGCAAAGCTCTGCGAATGGAATGAGTTCCCTGGTGCGAAAATGAGCTATGTCAACAAATCGGAACAGATTGTTTTGTTGCCATGGGGCTACAAAAGGGGCTGAGGTGCTGACCGGCAGGAGGGAGGTAAAGAGAAAAGAGGCCATTGGGGAGGCCTTGGAGGCCAGACGGAATCTGTCTTGACAGTGTCTTCAGATCGTCCTAGTAAAGGTCATCGGCCCAAGCAGGGGGCCGGAGTACGTGACCTACCTAGCATGCCACAAGAACATATTGGGATGAAACGGGGCCATCCACAATTTCTCAATCTCCATCCATTTGGTGTAAGCGGGTATTGTGGCCCATGCTGGGATGACCCACAGGCCGGATGCCCAGTAATATTTCAGGATGTTTGGGGCAGCCAGCCCCCCCTAGTTTTGCTCGCCATCAGGACTTCCCTAGCAACACGATGACGTCCATGTGCACAAATGAATTTAAAGATCGCTGCTTGCAGGGATTTCAGGATTTTTAGGGGGATTGGCACAGGGAGGGTTTCAAAGAGGTACATTAATTTGGGCAAGATTGTCATTTTAACTGAGGCTATACGAGCTAGAAGGGATAAGCTCATGGAGTGCCATTTAGATAGTAGGGTGCGTATTTCTAGGAAAAGGGAGGGGAAGCGCCATAGAGGGATTTGTAGCCTGGCGTCAGGTGGACACCCAGGTACTTTAGGGAGGTCGTCCGCCATTTATATTGAAAGCGAGACTGAAGTTCAGTCAGGGACTCGGCCGGAACATTAAGGGGGAGGGCCTCTGTTTTGGACGTGTTGACCTTAAAGCCCGAGAGCCGTCCGAAGTCTTCCAGAAGAATGTGCAAGCTAGAGAGGGAGGGGAGAAGGTCGGTCAGTGTCAGCAGAACATCGTCTGCAAAGAGGGAGACCTTAAACTCCCTGTCCCTAACGTGGATACCTGAGATCAATGGAGCAAGTCTAATCTTAGATGCAAGGGGCTCCATGCACAGTATGAATATTAAGGGAGAGAGGGGGCAGCCCTGGCGCGTGCCATTGTAGATCCTAAAAGGGGGGGAGGTCTCATGAGGCAATTTTACAGAGGCCGATAGAGAGGAGTAAAGACCCCCGATCGCCTGTAGGAAGTTACCGGTGAAGCCAAAAGACTTAAGCGTTGCGAACAGGAATGGCCAACTGAGGCGATCGAAGGCCTTCTCTGCATCGAGGCTGAGGAGGAGGGCCTCCTCGTTTTGCAAGTTGGCAACTTCAATTAAGTCTATGGCCCGTCTGGTATTGTCTCTGCCTTGCCAACATGGGACGAATCCCACTTGATCCTTATGGACTAGCCGCGGGAGCCAAAGGTTCAGACGATTGGCTAGGATCTTTGAAAAAATTTTGATGTCTGAGTTTAGGAGAGCGATCAGTCTGTAGCTTGCACATTCTGCCACGTCCTTCCCTGGCTTGAGAATGAGAGTGAGGTAGGAGTGGGACATCTCCCCGGGGATGGGGGAGCCGCTGAGGAAGCTGTTATACAGAGGGAGCAGGCAAGGGGCTAACTCCTGGGCGAATGTTTTGTAATACGAGTACGGAAACCCGTCTGGGCCCGGGGCCTTGCCGTTAGGGAGGTCCTTGATCACTCCCAGTAGTTCTACCAATTCGATAGGGGAGTTAAGTGCCTCGGCGGCCTCCCCAGGTAGCTTAGGGAGAGAACAGGACTTCAGGTAGGCACCTATCCTGGCTTGGAGGTCTGCGTCCGAGATTTGGGGGTCTCTGGGCAGCGAGTAAAGGTCAGAAAAGAATTGGCGGAAGAGGGATCCCATAGTTTTAGGGTCATAGGTCAGGGAGCCATCGGGACTCTTCAGGGCTTGTGGGGTAGAGGTAACCCGTCTATTCCGCAGCTGCCTGGACAAGAGGGTATTGGCTTTATTGCCATATTCATAGAACCTCTGCTTTGAATAGAGGAGCATCTGCTCAACTTTCCACAGGGCTAGGTCTTTAAGGCGGGATCTGGTCTCGACAATGGAGCGCAGAGTGCGTAAATTTGGTCTGGAGAACATTGCGGTCTGTAAGGACTGAAGGCGGAGATGTAAGGATCTGGCTTGATCCCTCGCGTCTCTTTTTAACCGAGCCCCCATGGAGATGCATGTTCCCCTGAGAACCGCCTTGTGGGCCTGCCATAATGTGGAGACTTGGCCTTCCGATCCATTGTTCAGTTCGAAAAAATTGTGGAGGGCGTTGCGGATCTCCTCTCTCAGCGGCAGTCTTTTTAGCAAAGATTAGTTTAACCGCAAGTGGCAGGAGCGAATGCGGGGGGTGCCGGCTTTTAGGGTGAGAGAGACAGGCGCATGGTCTGACCATGATATGATTTGCGTATCGGACATCATGCGCATGGCTGGGACATTGCCATAGAAGGAGTCCAGACGAGAGTGTGTCTGATGCGGGGGGGGAGTAAAAAGTGAAGGATCGGTCCGTTGGATGGTTAATCCTCCACAGGTCATAGAGACCATGTTTTCTAATCAGTTTGCGCAGTTCCGTGGACGCCTGTAGCGAGGCTCTGGAGGGGGGTTTGCCCTGCAGGGAATGTCTATCTGACGTCGGGGAGAACACTAAATTAAAATCCCCACCCAGGATAAGGGCCTCCTGGGAAAGTCTGGACAATCTGTTCAAGACACTTGAGAGAAAAGGGGTTTGAGATGAGTTGGGAGTGTAGACCGTGCACAGCGTCAGCGGGGCCCCATATGGAGATCACTGGAAGATAATAAAGCGGCCCAGGGGGTCTAGTTCCGAGCTGGCCACCTGGAAAGGGAAGGATGCCGATAAGAGTATCGCCACTCCCGCCTTCTTCCGACCGCTGGAGGCGGAATAGGCCACAGGGAAGGCCGCCTTAGCAAAATTAAAGGAGCCGCGCGGATCAAAGTGGGTCTCTTGAACAAAGGCGATATCCGCCTTCAGAGAGCGCAGTTCAAGCAGAAAGAGTCGTCTATTATCATCAGAGTTTAATCCGTTTGCGTTAATGGGGATGCAAGTAACCATGGTGGGGGTGGGAAGGGGGGGTACAACAAGGAGACGACAAGGATCACGAGACAGGGGAGACGCCTAACTAACAGTTATCACAAAACCAGCGTAATTGGATCAAATATTTAAGTGGAGGATAACCCAGAGAAGGATCGAAATACAACCAGGATTTCTGGGTAGGGGAGAGAGGAGGTAAGGAGGGGTCCAAGAGTGCGCTCCTGTACGGAGAAAGGACCTAAAGAGCCCACCAAGGCCCCTCCGACCTCCTGTCTCAAACACTAGAGGTGCTCACTCCAGCGGTAGAGAATCCACACTCCACAGAAGGAGAGACCACACTCAGATACAAAAGCTCTCTAGCCTTAATAAAAACAAAGGGAACACCTGCAAATGAGAAGAGTCGGGGCTAAACCCCGAGAGGAGAACAGTGAATGCGGAACTAAGAACCTCAAAAAGAAATAGTACCAAGTTAAATCGAGTACGCGGAGGGCAGGCTACAGCCGCAGCCCGGCCGCCCGTACCGGAGGTAACCTGAATCAAATTTTGGGAGTGAACACCTCGGCGGGAAGACAGTAGAACCAGCACTTAGCTAGAGGGAGAGAAGGCATGTTAGCAAGAGAGCTCAAAGGTCCTCAAACAGTGCTAACGATGGGGGGGTATGTGGAAGTCTGCGTCCAGCCATTGTCCCCCAGGCGGATGGTCGACCCTTCTGCGATGGCTAGTGCCAGGACGGCAGAGGGGGAGTAGAGAGGACGTCCAAGTCCCAGTCCAGGAGTTGCGGGATTGGAATCTGTAGAGCGTAACAAAAAGGTTGCATGTCCTCGTGGGTTTTGAGGATGACCACACGGCCATCTTTTCGGGCTGAAAGGGCGAAGGGAAAGTTCCATCTATATGGAATCTGGCGTTCCCTTAAAGGAGTTGTCTCCCTTCAGAGAATGCATGAATGAAATACTCTGTCACCTCCTGGTTCAGACTGACTCATTTGCATAAGCTCCATGCTTGTACAGCTCCATGCCATGCTGTGCTTTCAGATGCTAATTAGATCAGATTAGCTTCTCAAACTACTAACAGGACTTCTTATCTGATCCCCAAAACAAAAGCCCTAATTACAGTTCTGTTTATTTTACATAAATCAAGCTTTTTACTGCTGAGCAGCACAGGACACTGCTGCTACCTGTGTGATGACATCACTCACTGTTATCTCATTGAACAAACAGCAGGGGGAGAATTGTTTACAGATCAGTTACTGAGGGAACTGAAATAGCCAGGGAGGTCATAAATTCACTTGTATCTCCTTAGGGAAAACAGAGGAACAAAGCAATATATTTGGAAAATGTCTTTATTTTGTGTTCCCTACAATTTGAAAGCTATTCTTTGTAGCGAGACAACCCCTTTAAGGTAGAAAGTAGTGGTTTCAGGAGGCGCCGTTTCTGTAGTGTGACCCACGACAGGTCTTGGAACAGCTGGATCTGCTCGCCCTCATATTCCAGCGCCCGCATGGCCCGAGCTTTCGACATGATGTTCTCTTTGATGGTAAGGTCATGTACACAGCAAATAACATCCCTTGGGAGGGTCGAGGATCACTTAGGGTGAAGGGCTCTGTGGGCTCTATCCAACTTGATAAGGTGATAAGGAGGCTCGCCCAGGACATTGTTAAAGATGGACGTCAGGACTGATGGAATGCTGTCATCAGTTACAGTTTCAGGTAGCCCTCACACTCGGATGTTATTCCAGCGCCCCCTATTGTCCAGGTCCTCAACATGACGGCCTAAGTCACGCACTACTGATGCTTGGGTGACGAGGGTAGGGTGGAGGGCGGACAGATAATTGCGGGTTACGGCTTGGCCTTCTTCGAGAGCGTCCGCCCTTTCTGTAAGAAGTGTAATGTCTTGTCGTAGCGATGAGATCAGTTGCCTGCAGGCCTCCACCTCAGAAATCAGGGTTTGGAAGTCCGCTTTCCAGATGTCCAAGAGTAGTTGAAGATAGTCAGACCACTGCTGGGCGTTTGGTGGAGGCGGAAGAGCCCGGGCGCGGGGTTCCTGAGAGAATTCAGGGGCATCAGGGCGGAGAGCGTGGGGGTGTACCCCCCAGGAGTGTGCCTAGAACAGGCCAATAGAGTCCTCTTGGGACGCATCCCACAGTCGCGGAGGGGAAGGCGACATTCCCTCTGAATGCCTCCCTTCTGCACGGTGCTTTTTGGGGACCCATGCATGTTTAGGTTTGCCTGCGGAGAACCGAGGTGGGGAGACAAGAGGGGGGAGCGTGAAGCCATGTGGGCTGTATGCCCTGGGGGGTCAGCTGGGCTCTTATGGGTGACTGGGGTGCCTGTTGCACTGGGAGAGTCCCGGGGTGTTGGGGCTTGAGGGCGGTCACAGGACCCAGAAGCCGTATAATGTCCATAGGGACTCACAGGGGACTGAGCCTGTGCTGTCCCAATCGTCGGCGTTTCAGGGGCTATAGGCCTGGTGAGCTGGGGAGTAGGCCCCTGAGTTGCAGGAAAGACAGGCAGGACAGCCGGTGGCCAGGCAAGCGGGAGCTGAGTGGCGTGGGCTGAGGAGGAGAGCCCTGGTCTGCAGGCCACCGCAACTGCCTTAGGGCTGATATTGGAGCCGGCGGGAGCAATGGTGGCAGCCGCGTAGTGCAGCGGGGCGGAAGCCACAGACGTGAGATGGCCGGGCAGCTTACTCAGACCGTCGGAGCCGCGGGAAGCAAGAGGGCTCGTGGCGCTCGAGGTCACCGCTGGGGTGAGGGCTACTTCAGGCGCCTTGGTGCCAATTTCCAGGTCAGCGGAGTTAATGGTGCAGTGCAGCGGGACAGGAGACGGGGATGTCTGGCAGTTAAGCGGCCTACCCGGTCCGTCAGAGCTGCTGGAGGCAGAAGGGTCCGCTGTGAGCACGGTCGCCGATGTGGTGCAGGCTTCTGCAGTCAGTTTCGGCGCTCGGGCTGGCTCTGGTGCTTGCAGGCCGCGGCGGGGAGAAGATGGCGCCGGCTCCTCAGCGTGGCCACGCTTCACTGCGCCCCTGGTGAGGAAGCGATCCAGCCCGTTACCCGGCGTGGGAGGCACAGGTTTGGCAGCAGAGGTTCTCCTGGAGGTCTGGGGTCTGTTTTCCCCTCGAGGGTCAGCTTCCAGCGTTAATGTAGCTTAAACGGGCGGCCTGGCAGTGGAGCTCAGTCAGAACACGTCCATTCACTGAGCTCTCCAGGCCACGCCCCCCATTTGTTGACCTTTTGATGATCTCTAGAACTGTGTGGGGGTCTCGTTGACCTTTGAAGAGAGGTGGTGATTGTTGGTCTTTGAAGATAGGTGGTGATTGTTGGTCTTTGAAGAGAGGTGGTGATTGTTGGTCTTTGATGAGCTGTGAGTAGCAGGATCATCAACCTTTTGACTGATTTTCAGTTTCTTTTCTTCTTCCCGTTCCTGTGCTTGTTCCTCCCTGTTTTCTCCCCTTGGCTCCAGCACTCTCCTCCTTGCCCCTCTTTTTAGGCCCAGACCCAGCTAGTCCATCCGTCTTGTCATCCTCCTGCCCCTTTTTGACCCTCCCTGTATGTCTCCTCCTCAGTCGTTCCATGAGGCTGCTTACCTCGCTGATGACCGCCAGGATCTTCTGAACGCCATCAATGAGTTCTTAGACTGCAGTGTGGTGCTTCCTCCTTCAGAAGTGATGGGAGAAGAGCTCCTGCACTCCGTGGCCTTGTTCCAGCGAGAGATGCTGAGACGCCGCCAAGGCCAGGAGAAGAAGGTGCTGGAGGAGCCCACCACACCCCAGGATAAAGGTTGCCGGCCCCTCCTGCCGTCTGGTCTCCATGTCCACCGCTCTTGGTGACGCGTCCTCTCACCACTGTCTCTGTTCTCCGTTGTAGCTCTTCTGACCAAAGCAGCCGTGTCCGATGATAGTGATGATCCTCTGCGCAGGACGGGTCGACCCTTTGGGGGTCTTGTGCGGGATATCCAGCGCCGATATCCGAAATATATCAGTGATTTTCGGGATGCCCTGGATGCACAGTGTATGGCCGCCATCATCTTCATCTACTTTGCCGCCCTGTCACCTGCAATCACGTTCGGGGGGCTTCTGGGTGAGTGTCCCCTTCCATGGGAGGTGCAATGCTGCCCCCCAATTGTCACGCTCAGTGTGTGGCAGGTGTTTCAGATTACAGAGCTGCCAATTTCGAGGCCAATGCATTTGGACCCCCACCATAGCAGTGGGCCCCTCTTGATCCGGGCCCCTCACAGCGCCCCTAGTTGTTGTTCACACACGTATTCACGGCTCGATCACTCATCTCCATATTCAGTTTCAATATATTCCAAAGGGCTCATTGGAAGTGAGCAGGGACTCTGCAGTGCGGCCTAGTGGTGGTAGAGTGCCTCACAGAGCCTTGCAATATGACTGGAAGTAAAGCCAATCCAAATACTCATCTGAAGACAGCTGTTCTGGGATTCTGCCCCTCATTAGTGCAGAGTAGAATATTGATTGACTGGAGGAGAGGTTCTCAGAAGTCAGGACACCCCTCACATTATATACAGCATCTCCCAGAAGTCAGGACACCCCTCACATTTATACAGCATTCCCAGAATACAGGACACCCTCACATTATATACAGTATTCCAGAATGTGAGGGGTGTCCTGACTTCTATATATAATGTGAGGGGTGTCCTGACTTCTGGGAGACACTGTATTTAGGCCATAATTGAGGACAATATGGAGAGGCATTACATGGTTATGTGCGATTATACCCCACAGTGTGGGATTTAGGGATGCAGTACCCTTCTGGGACCCTCCTGAGGTTTAGGGGCTTATCTCTTTTCAGGGTGGGTCTGTGACCGGTCGCGCCCTTGTGCACTGTTTTGGGTGACACCGTTACACTTTTTTATCCATTTGGGTGCAGAACATGTACTAGGTCTGTTCCCTCCACAGGTGAGAAGACGGGCGGCCTCCTCGGGGTGTCAGAGCTGGTCATTGGGACGTGTTTGCAGGGCGTGATCTTCTGTCTGGTCGCGGCACAGCCGCTGTTGGTCGTGGGCTTTTCAGGGCCACTGCTGGTGTTTGAAGAAGCCTTCTATTAGGTGAGACTTTGTGAGACTTTTGGGAGAAGGGTTGGAAATGTGATGAAAAGGCCTAGATGGGACAATGAGCCTCTGTGGAAAGTATTTGCCCCCTGCTAGGAGTCATAACACGCCGGAAATAAGAATAAGCCGGTCAGGAAGAAATCTTTCCTGATCTTGAGGGTCAATGTTCTACCGGCCACGGGTCTATCTCATGTTCTGCACAGTGACCGCCACCAGGTCCTCGTTCCATAGCTATGATGGCTCAGTCCTACCCGAGGGTAAAGCTCCAAAGTCGCTGATCCCATCTGGACTGCAGCAGGTTTCCATGGGTGGAATAGGGCTATAGACTGGGTAAGAAGACATCTTGGGTCATACCCATGTTCATCACTAGTGGGTGGAATCAGGCTATAGGACAGGTCAGCAGACATCCTGGGTAACAGCTAGGTTACCCAGGTCATGGGTGGAATCGAACTATAGGCCAGGTCAGCAGACATTTTTGGGTCAGGTAAGCAGACATCTTGGGTCATGGCTAGGTTTGTCATTAATGGGTGGAATAGGACTATAGGCCGGGTCAGGATACTTCGTGGGTCATGGCCAGGTTCATCAGAAATGGGTGGAATGGGGCCATAAGTCAGGTGCAGCAGACACCTTGGGTCAGGTCAACAGACATCTAGGGTCTTGGCCAGGTTCATCAGAAGTGGGTGGAATAGCGCCATAGGTCAGGTGCAGCAGGCACTTTGGGTCAGTTCAACAGACCTCTTGGATCATGGCTAGTTTCTTCAGTAATAGGTGGAATAGGACTTTAGGTCAGGTCATGAGACATCTCGGGTCATGGCTAGGTTCATCGGTAATGGGTGGAATAGGACTATAGGTCAGGTCCGTAGACCTCTTAGCTCAGGTCAGTTGGCCTCTTGGGTCATGGTCAGGTTCATCAGTAATGGGTGGAAAAGGGCTATAGGCCGGGTCAGAATTCCTCTTGGGTCATGGCCAGGTTCATCAGTTATGGATGCAATAGGACTATAGGTCAAGGAATTATGAGACAGTGGGTCCCTCACACCATATCATAGCATCTCGTAGCCTTGGCATTGGAGAACGTCCTTCATATTCGACCTCTAGACACTCAACCTTTTGATTTTTCAGTTTTGCACGGCGAATGGCCTAGAGTATTTGGTTGGCCGTGTGTGGATTGGTGCTTGGCTTATCATCATCGTCGTGGCCACCGTGGCTTGTGAAGGAAGCTTCCTGGTTCGCTTTGTCTCACGCTTCACGCAGGAAATCTTCTCGATCCTGATCTCTCTCATCTTCATCTATGAGACTTTCTACAAGCTGTTCAAGGTGGGGGTCACGTCAGTTCATGTCTACCTCTATGTTGTCCTTGAACTTGGCCACTCTTGCGACCTCCATGTTTCCACCTGTTTTAGGTCTTTCAAGAACATCCTCTCACAAACTGCAACAACCTGACAGACTTTGGGCTCCTCAATGTCTCCGACCCCCTGCAAGTCAATGAGACAGAGGCCAAAGTGCCAGCCAAGATCCTAAACCAGCCCAACACTGCCCTCCTGTCCCTGGTCCTCATGGCGGGGACCTTCTTTATTGCTTTCTTCCTGCGGAAGCTGAAGAACAGCAACTTCTTTCCTGGCAGGGTGAGTAGTCCTGGTCTCCCTGTTTTTATCCCCGCCTCGGCCTCCTGGCTCTGGACTACAGTGGTCCAGTGATTTCCTATGGCTGCTTCCATTTTCCACTGTTTTATGTGTAATTCGCGGTTTCAGGTGCGTCGTACCATTGGAGATTTTGGCGTTCCAATTGCTATTCTTATCATGGTCTTGATTGACTTCGGTATAACTGACACTTATACGCAGGTGAGTGACTCATACTAATGACCTCTATAGTGAATCCCCCAAGTGAGGGCACTGGAGAGCCGTCCTGAAGTCATCACAACCCAACCATTCTTGGAGACGCCTAAGCCGACCCTTCTCTCGTCTCTTTACAGAAACTGAGCGTCCCCAATGGATTCAGGGTAACCTCGCCCGAGAAGAGAGGCTGGGTGATCAACCCTCTGGGGTCTGTGGACCCCTTCCCCATCTGGATGATGTTTGCAAGTGTCCTTCCAGCCATTCTAGTCTATATCCTGATCTTCATGGAGACGCAGATCACCACGTAAGTGCTGTCCTGTACCGGGCCCCGGGCTCCATTATAAGTGCTCTGTGACCTCGTATCTGCTGATTTCTCTGCAGGTTGATTATCAGTAAGAAGGAGCGGATGCTGGTGAAGGGCTCGGGCTTCCACCTCGACTTACTCCTCATTGTGGTAATGGGTGGAATCTGCGCGCTCTTCGGGTTACCATGGATGGCGGCTACTACTGTTCGCTCGGTTACACACGCCAACGCATTGACCGTCATGAGTAAGGCTGTCGCTCCCGGAGATAAGCCAAAAATACAAGAGGTGAAGGAGCAGAGGGTCACAGGATTACTGGTGGCCATACTCGTAGGTGAGTAGGTCGAAAAAGCTCCTTTACACCTGACATAAATGAGTACAGTGACCCGATACCGGACATAGCTGAGTACAATGACCCGATACCGGACATAGATGAGGACAATGACCCGATACCGGACATAGATGAGTACAATGACCCGATACCGGACATAGATGAGTACAATGACCCGATACCGGACATAGATGAGGACAATGACCCGATACCGGACATAGATGAGTACAATGACCCGATACCGGACATAGATGTGTACAATGACCCGATACCGGACATAAATGAGGACAATGACCCGATACCGGACATAGATGAGTACAATGACCCGATACCGGACATAGATGAGGACAATGACCCGATACCGGACATAGATGAGGACAATGACCCGATACCGGACATAGATGAGGACAATGACCCGATACCGGACATAGATGAGGACAATGACCCGATACCGGACATAGCTGAGTACAGTTACCCGATACCGGACATAGCTGAGTATAGTTACCCGATACCGGACATAGCTGAGTACATTGACCCGATACCGGACATGGATGAGGACAATGACCCGATACCGGACATGATGAGGGACAATGACCCGATACCGGACATGGATGAGTACAATGACCCGATACCGGACATAGATTAGTACAGTTACCCGATACCGGACATAGCTGAGTATAGTTACCCGATACCGGACATAGCTGAGTAGAGTTACCCGATACCGGACATAGCTGAGTACAATGACCGGATACCGGACATAGATGAGTACAGTGACCCGATACCGGACAGGATGAGTACAGTGACCCGATACCCGACATAGCTGAGTACAATGACCTGATACCGGACATGGATGAGTACAGTGACCCGATATCGGACATGGATGAGCACAATGACCCGATACCGGACATAACTGAGGACAGTGACCCGATACCGGACATAGATGAGTACAGTGCCCCGATACCGGACATAGATGAGTACTGACCCGATACCGGACATAGATGAAGACAATGACCCGATACCGGACATAGATGAGTACAGTGACCCGATACCGGACATAGCTTGAGTACACTGACCCGAAAACCGGACATAGATGAGTACAGTGACCCGATACCGGACATAGATGAGTACAATGACCCGATACCGGACATAGAGGAGTACAGTGACCCGATACCGGACATAGAGGAGTACAGTGACCCGATACCGGACATGGAGGAGTACAATGATCTGATACCGGACATAGATGAGGACAATGACCCGATACCGGACATAGCTGAGTACAATGACCCGATACCGGACATGGATGAGTACAGTGACCCGATACCGGACATAGATGAGGACAGTGACCCGATACCGGACATGGATGAGTACAGTGACCCGATACCGGACATGGATGAGTACAATGACCCGATACCGGACATGGATGAGTACAATGACCCGATACCGGACATGGATGAGTACAATGACCCGATACCGGACATGGATGAGGACAATGACCCGATACCGGACCTTGATGAGGACAATTACCCGATACCGGACATGGATGAGGACAGTGACCCGATACCGGACATGGATGAGGACAGTGACCCGATACCGGACATAGATGAGGACAGTGACCCGATACCGGACATAGATCACTACAATAACCTGCTACTGGATATAGACAGGTTCTGAGGGCCTGGACTCTGCCAGTGAATGTCTTTATGGTGCACACTGTCGTGATGGTCGCCACATGTATGCTCTGACAGGTGGAGGCTTCTAGGTTTAATGGCTGTAATGAGACTAGGGCTACTCTGCTGCTGTAGACCCAGGCTATCTCCAGGGGCCACCACCGTGGCAGGCGATACGGTCCATATGTAAACGTTCAATGTTGACCTCAATGTTCTACTTCATAGGCCTTTCCATTGTCATTGGAGATGTTCTACGAAAGATCCCGTTGGCTGTGCTGTTTGGGATCTTCTTGTACATGGGGGTCACCTCATTGAACGGTATCCAGTTCTACGAAAGACTCCAACTCCTACTGAAACCCCCTAAGCATCACCCTGATGAGATCTATGCCAAGAAGGTGAGTGGTCGGCACCGTCCCGAGCGTCTGTGACATGAGAAGGGCAAGGCTGGTGGGGAATAGTCGGGGTCACCGCCCGTATGATCTAAGCCAGATGAAAGGCTTTTGGTTATTGGAAGCCATTGAGGTCATATATCAAGGGCTGAGTTGTGTGGACAATGGCATTATATGAGGATGGGAACTGGTGGTGGACCCCAGTGTAGCAGGATATCTAAGGACTATAGCTGCCATCTTGGAATGGCCTATGGCTGGTTAGATGGGGGTGGTCTCTTCTCTGGTATCTGCAGTGTTGGTGGTACGCTAAGTGCCGATACACAGGAGGTAACGTGGTGTCTCCCTCACAGGTACGCTCTCTCCGGATGCACCTGTTCACGGCCCTGCAGCTCGTGTGCCTGGCTATCCTCTGGGCCATCATGTCCACTGCAGCCTCTCTCGCCTTCCCCTTCATCCTCATCCTGACAATTCCTTTGCGCCTCTTCTTACTCACAAGAATCGTCACTTATGGGGAGCTGAAATGTGTAAGTGAAGAAAACGTAAAAATAAGAAATCCACCGACTGCAAAATAATAGGTGTAATGGGCATAATAGATAAAGCATAGACAGGTAAGATAACAGGTGAGGTGTAATATCCCAGTATACAGTATAATACAGGGAGACAGGTGAGGTGTAATATCCCAGTATACAGTATAATACAGGGAGACAGGTGAGATAACAGGTGAGGTGTAATATCCCAGTATACAGTATAATACAGGGAGACAGGTGAGGTGTAATATCCCAGTATACAGTATAATACAGGGAGACAGGTGAGGTGTAATATCCCAGTATAATACAGGGAGACAGGTGAGGTGTAATATCCCAGTATACAGTATAATACAGGGAGACAGGTGAGGTGTAATATCCCAGTATACAGTATAATACAGGGAGACAGGTGAGGTGTAATATCCCAGTATACAGTATAATACAGGGAGACAGGTGAGGTGTAATATCCCAGTATACAGTATAATACAGGGAGACAGGTGAGGTGTAATATCCCAGTATACAGTATAATACAGGGAGACAGGTGAGGTGTGATATCCCAGTATACAGTATAATACAGGGAGACAGGTGAGGTGTAATATCCCAGTATACAGTATAATACAGGGAGACAGGTGAGGTGTAATATTTTAAAACAGTTAATCAGGGAGACAGGGCGAGGTGAATATCCCAGTATACAGAATAATACAGGGAGACGGTGAGGTTAATACCCCAGTAATACAGGGAAGGGAGGGGGTAATACCCCACTATCAGTATAATACAGGGAGACAGGTGAGGAAAAAATTCTCAGTATACAGTATAATACAGGGAGAAGGTGGTGTGATATCCCAGTATACAGTATAATACGGAAACAGGTGATTGTAATACCCAGTTTCGTTAATAAGGGGAAGGTGAGGTGTAATCCCCCAGTATACAGTTAAACGGGAGAAGGCGAGGGTAATTCCCAGTATACAGAAATACGGGAGACAGGTGAGGTGTATTCCCCCAATATACAGTATAATACTGGGAGACAGGTGATGTGGAATATCCAGTATACATAAAACAGGGAGACGGGTGGGGGTGTAAAATCCCACTATACAGTAAAATCAGAGAGACAGGTAAAGTGTAAAAACCCCAGTTATTTTTAATACGGGGAGACAGGTGGGGTGCAATACCCCCGTTACAGTTAATACAGAGGGGACAGGGAGGTGTAATATCCAGTAACAGTATAAAAAAGGGACAAGGGGGTGTAATCCCTCGTATACATATAATACGGGGAGACAGGGAGGTGTAATTCCCAGTATACGTAAAATACGGGGGAGCAGGTGAGGTGTAAACCCCCCCCTATACAGTATAATACATGAGACGGTGAGGTGTAATACCAGATACAGTAAAATAAGGGAACAGGTAAGGTGTAATATCCCAGTATACGTTAAAAAGGGAGAAGGGTTTAGGGTAATACCCGGGGTAACATATAATAGGGGGAAGGTGAGGTGAAAATTTCCGTATACAGTATAAAAAGGGAGACAGGTGGGTGATTACCCCAGTTACAGTATAATCATGGAGACAGGTGAGGTGGATATCCCGTTAATTAGGGAGACAGGTGTGGTGTAAATCCCATATAATATAGGGAGACAGGTGAGGTGTTTACCCCATTTACGTTAATACAGGGAGAAGGTGAGGTTAATATCCATTTACGTATAATACATGGAGACGGTGGTGAATCCCCCGATAAGATAATAAGGGAAAGGTGAGTTGTAATCCCCCCGTATCGGTATAATCATGGAGACAGGTGAGGTTTGTATCCCAGTATACAGTATAATACAGGGAAAAGGGTGGGGGTGTAATATCCCAGTATACGGTATAAAAGGGGCAGGTGAGGTGTGATACCCCCAGTATCGTATAATACAGGGAGCGGTGGAAACAGGGAGGTGTAATCCCCCAGTATACAGTATAATACGGGAGACGGTGGGGTGGTTATCCAGTATACAGTAAAATCGGGAGCGGGAGGGAAAATCCCCCTTTTTTACAGTATAAACAGGGGAAGGTGAGGTTAATATCCCAGTATACAATAATCAGGGAACGGGGGGGTGTAATATCCCAGTTAATACAGGGAGACGGGTGAGGTGTAATAACCAATATACAGTAAAATTAAGGGAGACGGGAGGTGTAATACCCCGTATACAGTTAATACAGGGGGGAAGGGGTGGGGTTTAAATTTTCCCAGTTACAGTATAATAGGGGGGAACGGGTGGGGTGTGTTATCCCTATACAGATAATAGGGGGAGAAGGTGAGGTGTAATACCCCAGTATACATATAATGCAGGGAGACAGGTGGGTGTGTTACCCCGTATCAGTAATTACGGGGAGAGGGGTGGGGTGTGTACCCCAGTATCAGTAAAATACAGGGAGACGGGTGAGGTTAAACCCCATTACAGTATAATACAGGGAGACGGTGAGGTGTAATACCCAGTATACAGTTAATGGGGAACAGGTGAGGTGAAATATCCCAGTATACAGTATAATACAGGGGCAGGGGGGGGTGTAATACCCCAGAAAACAATAATACAGGACACAGGTAGGTGTAATCCCCCAGTATAGTAAAAATAAGGGGAAGGTGGGGTGAAATAACCCATTTCGGTTAATACGGGGAGACGGGTGTTGGTAATCCCCATATACAGTATAATACAGGGAGACAGGTGAGGTGTAATCCCAGTAACATTAAAATACAGGGAGACAGGTGAGGGGTTATCCCGTATACATAAAAAAAGGGAGACAGGTGAGGTGTAATTTCCCTATACATTAATACGGGGGAGAAGGTGAGGTGTAATTCCCGTATACGTAAAAACCGGGGACAGGTGAGGTGAAATACCCCAGTATACAGTATAATACGGAACGGTGAGGTGAAATACCCCAGTATCAGTATAATAAGGGAGACGGGTGGGGTGAAATCCCCCATTACATTTAAAATACGGGAGAGGGGGTGGGGTGAAATTCCCCAGTATACAGTAAATACGGGGAACGGGTGAGGTGTAATACCCCCGTTTTACATATAATAAGGGGGGACAGGTGAGGTGAATACCCAGTATACATATAATACGGGGGAGACAGGTGAGGTGTAAACCCAGTTACAGTATAATACGGAGACAGGTGAGGTTTTAATATCCCAGTAAAATCAGGGAACGGGTGAGTTGTAATATCCCGGTATACGTAAAAAACGGGAGACAGGTGAGGTGTAATATCCCATATACGTATAAAAAAAGGGGAAAACACAGGTGAGGGTAATATCCCGGTTACAGATAATACGGGGAGACAGGTGGGGTTAATATCCCGGGGTATACGTAAAACGGGGAGAAGGTGGGTGTTTTCCCCGGTTACGGTATAATAGGGGGACAGGTGGGGGTTTTAATATCCCAGTATACGGTATAATACATGGAGACGGGTGAGGTGTATACCCCCATTTTAACGGTAAAATTTCGGGAGACAGGTGAGGTGTAAAAAACCCGTTATATAATAAGGGGAAGGGAGGTGAAATATCCCAGTATACAGATAATACGGAGACAGGTGAGGTGTAATATCAGTATACAGTAAATAAGGGAGAAGGTAGGTGTTTTTATCCCGTTACGGATAATACGGGAGACAGGTGAGGTGAAAAACCCCCAGTATACGGTATTTTTAAGGGAGACAGGTGAGGTGTAATATCCCAGTATACAGTATAATACAGGGAGACAGGTGAGGTGCAATATCCCAGTATACATAAAATAAGGGAGAAGGTGGGTGTAATCCCCAGTATACAGTATAATACATGGAGACGGGGGGGTTGGTTATCCGTAACGTATAATACATGGGAGACAGGTGAGGTGTGATATCCCAGATACATAAAATCGGGGAACGGTGAGGTGTAATTCCCAGTATCAGTTAATACAGGGGAAGTGAAGGTGTAATATCCCAGATACAGTATAAAAAAGGGAGACAGTTGGGGTTTTAATTTTTCCAGTATACATATAATACAGGGGACAGGTGGGTGTAAAACCCCAGTTACATTTAATACAGGGAGACGGGTGGGGTTTGTAAATATCCCGTATACAGTATAATACGGGGAACAGGCGAGGTGTAATATCCCAGTATCAGTAAAAAACAGGGGCAGGTGAGAAAACGGTGGGTGTAATACCCCAGTATCAGTATAATACGGGGAGACAGGGGGGTAATACCCAGTATACAGTATAATATAGGGAGACAGGTGAGGTGTGATATCCCAGTATACGGTATAATACAGGGAGACAGGCGAGGTGTAATATCCCAGTATACGGTATAATATAGGGAGACAGGTGAGGTGTGATATCCCAGTATACGGTATAATACAGGGAGACAGGTGAGGTGTAATATCCCAGTATACGGTATAATACGGGAGCGGCGAGGTGTATATCCCAGTATACAGATAATAGGGGAGCAGGTGAGATAACATGAGGTGTAATCCCCCAGATACAGTATAATACGGGGAACAGGGGGGGTTTAAAAATACCCATAAAAAGTAAATACATGGGGGACAGGTGGGGGTTAATACCCCATAAAAGTATAAATAAAGGGAGCAGGTGGGGTGTAATTTCCCAGAAACGGTAAAAAAAAGGGGAACGGGTGAGGTTTATCCCCCGTAAACAGTTTAAAGGGAGACAGGGATGAAATTTCCCCCAGTATACAGTATAACAGAAAGACAGGTTGGGTTAATTTCCCCCGTTTTTAAGCTAATACGGGGAGACGGGTGAGGTGTAATACCCCAGTATACTTTAAATTTTTTACGGGGGACACAGGTGGGGTGTAATCCCTCAGTATACATATAATACGGGGAGACGGTGGGGGTGTTTCCCAGTATACATAAAATACAGGGAACAGGTGAGGGAAAATTTTCCCATTTAAAAAGTATAAAAAGGGGAGACAGGGGGGTTTTAAATACCCATTTATACAGTAAAACCCGGGAGACAGGTGAGGTGTAATATCCCAGTATCCTTAATACTGGAGACAGGTGAGGTGAAATACCCCAGTAAAAAGTATAATCGGGAACATGAGGTGTAAATCCCAGTATACGTATAAATTGGGAGCAGGTGAGGTTAATATCCCAGTAACATATAATACAGGGAGACAGGTGGGGTGTAATACCCCAGTATACGTATAATACAGGGACATTTTTGGGGGGTTTAAATATCCCATATACAGTAAATACAGGGAGAAGGGTTGGTGTAAACCCATAAAACAGAATAATACAGGGACCTGGTGAGGTATAAATTCCAGTATACCGTATAATACAGGGGACAGGTGAGGTGAAATCCCCCAGTATCGTATAAAACAGGGACCGGGTGAGGTGAATCCCTCAAAAACATAAATACGGGGAACAGGTGAGGTGTAATTCCCAGATACAGTATAATAAGGGACAAGGTGAGGTGAACCCCCCATATACGATAATACGGGACACAGGTGAGTGTAATCCCTCAGTAACGTATAATCAGGGAGGGGTGGGGTGTAATATCCGTATACAGTTAATACGGGACACAGGTGAGGGAAAATCCCTCAATACGATAATACGGGGAGACAGGTGAGGTGTAATTCCATTTTCATTTAAAATACAGGGAGAAGGTGAGGGGTAATATCTCATATACAGTATAAACAGGACCAGGTGAGGGTAAATCCCTCGTAACGTTAATGGGGGAGAAGGTGCGGTGGAATCCCTCAGTATACAGTATAATACAGGGAGACAGGTGCGGTGGAATCCCCCATTATAGGATATGGCACTGTGTATATCTGCTCTCAGGTGCGGTCACACCTGACTGGTCAGTCATTTTGTTGATCTCTTGTCCTCTGTCCTCTCCTCTCCCTCTACAGTTGGACGCTGATGACGTGCAGCCAATATTCGATGAGCAGGAGGGGGTGGATGAATATCACGAGACGCCGATGCCGGTATAAGCGGTCCCTGTGCCTTATCGCAGCCGCCTTTTGGTGGACACATCCATGGACCTTCTGTACAATCAAGTGTAACTTCAGGAGGACAAGTTGGGCTCTTCATGGGTGGAGCTTTGTGGACGGACTCTTTGTGGGTTGGACTACTTGTAGACGGAGCTTTGAGGGTTGGCTTCTTCATGGGTGGAGCTTTGAGGTCGGGCTCTTTGCTGACGGAGCTTTGCGGGGTGGACTCCTCACGGGCGGAGTCTTGCGGGTGGGGTTCCTCATGGACGGAGCTTTGCGGGGCGGGTCTTTTTGGGTTGGGCTCCTCACGGACGGAGCTTTGCATGGTGGGCTCCTCATGGGCGGAGCTTTGCGGGTTGGGCTCCTCACGGGCGGAGCTTTGAGGGTTGGGTTCCTCATGGACAGAGCTTGGCGGGCTTTTTTGGGTTGGGCGCCTCACGGGCGGAGCTTTGTGGGTCAGGTTACGGGCGGAGCTTTGCGGGTTGGGCTCCTCACGGGCGGAGCTTTGAGGGTTGGGTTCCTCATGGACAGAGCTTTGCGGGCGGGCTTTTTTGGGTTGGGCGCCTCACGGGCGGAGCTTTGTGGGTCAGGTTAAGGGCGGAGCTTTGCGGGTTGAGCTCCTCATGGGCAGAGCTTTGCTGGTTGGGCTCCTCACAGGTGGAGCTTTGAGTAGATTCTACTCCAAATTTCTATAGATACAGACATTACGTGTGTGCGTCAGCCGGATTTTAGGGACACTGCTGTTACATGACGCGCCCTCCTGCCCCCCTTAAACTGGATTTTTGTGCAGGGGGGCCCTTTGGCCCCCCCGGGGACCTGTATTTCCTTGAAAAAGGGGCCGCTATTCACGGGGGTAGGAGAACATGACAGCAGTGTGGTCAGTATTATTTCACATACAGGACACGCACTATCAGAAGTTACTGCCCCCCCCCCCCACCCTCTCACGGAGGAAACCACGGGGCCCCCAAAACCCTTTAAAAGGAAAACCCCCCCCAAATGGAAAGGTTTCCCAACCCCACGGGTTTTCCCTTTTCCCGACAATCCAGGTCTTTTAACCTCGTCCCGTCCTGAAATATACCCCCTGCAGTAAAAGGGCCGCAGGGGCGCACTGAAACCCCACTGGATAAACTTTAGTTTGCCCAAAAATTTAATTTAAAAAAAAAATGGGCCAAATAAACATTTTCATGTTTAAAAACCCTCAGTTTAACCCAATCAGGTACTTGATCATTGTACAGCACCATGGCCACGGGAAGAAATGCGGGGTTTCCGGGTTTAAAATAAAACATTTGCAGGGCGGGGGGTCCCCGGGTTCCCTTAAAACAAAAAGGTTGCCTGCGGGCCCCCGGGTTTTTAAAAACAGTGCAGGGCCCGGGGGGTCCCGGGTTTAAATTACACAGGCACGGCGGGGGGGCCCCGGGTTTTTACACAGGCACCCCGGGGGGTCCCTTTTTAACAAGCCCGGGGGGTTCCCTGGTTATTACACAGGCCCCCCGGGGGGGGCCCCCTGGAAAATTACCCCAGTCACTGGGGGTCCGGGGTTTACCACACCGGGGCCCCTGGTTTTTAAACCCCCAGCAACGGGGGGAAAACCCTGGTATTACACGGGCCACCGGGGCCCCTGGTTATTCCCACAGGCACGGGGGGTCCGGAAAATTACACGGGCCCCAAAATGGCCCCTGGTTATTAACAACACACCAGGGGGGGCCCCGGTTTTATTTAAAAGGGCACCCGGGGACCCCTGGTTATTACACGGGCCACCGGGGCCCCCTGGTTATTAACAGCGGGGGGGCCCCCTGGAAAATTACCAAAAAAAGGGGGGGGCCCCCGGGGGTTTTTAACACAGTCACCGGGGCCCCTGGTTTTTTACACGGGCCACCGGGGACCCCTGGTTTTACACGGGAAAACCGGGGCCCCGGGAAAATTAACACACAAACGGGGCCCCGGTTTTTTACACGGGGAAAAAGGGGGCCCCCTGGTTTTTAAACCCCGGGCAACCGGGGGCCCCTGGTTATTACCAGCACACACAGAAAATCCTGGCTTTTTAAAACCACACACAGAGATCCTGGTATTAAAACAGCACACACAGAGATCCTGGCTATTAAAACACACACCCAAAATCCGGGTATTAAACAGACACAGAGATCCTGGCTATTACACAGCACACAAGGATCCGGTATTACACACACACGGGAGATCCTGGCTATTACAACCACACACAGAAAAATCCGGGGCTATTACACAGCAACACAGAGATCCTGGCTTTTTTACACAGCCACAAAAGAGATCCGGGCCCTATTACACAGCAACAAGAACCCCTGGTTTATTACACAGCACACAGGGGAAAATCCGGGGTTTATTACACAGCACACAAAAAAAAAAAATCTTGGCAAATTACACAGCAAAAAGGAGATCCGGCTATTACACAGCAAAAGGAGATCCGGCTTTTAAACACAGCACACAGAAAATCCGGGCTTTTACACAGCACCCCCAGAGACCCCGGGGTTTTCCACGCACACACAGGACCCCGGTTTATTACACAGCCCCCCAGAGATCCTGGCTTTTTCACAGAAACACACAGAGATCCGGTTTTATTACACAGCACACAAAAGTTTCCTGGCTATTACAAAACACACCCCGAGTTTGGGCTTTTCAAAGCACACAGAGATCCTCGCTATTACACACCTCACACAGAGATCCTGGCTATTACACCGCACACAGAGATCCTGGCTATTACAAAACCCCAACACAAAAGAGACCCCCTGGTATTACACGCACACACAAAAATTTCCTGGCTTTTTACCACCCACACAAGTTCCTGGCTTTTAAACACAGCACAGAGACCCTGGTATTACAAAAGGAACACACAAAATCCCTGGCAAATTCCCAAAACACACAAAACCGATCCTGGGCCTTTACAAAAACCCAAAAACACAGAAAAACCTGGCAATTACCCCAACACACGAGATCCGGCAAATTACACAGCACACAAGAACCGGCTTTTAACACAGCACACAGAGATCCTGGCTTTTTCCCCCACACACAAGACCCCTGGCTATTACACACCCACACGAGATCCTTTGGCTTTTCAACAGCACACCCAAAATTTCCGGGGCTATTACAAAAGCACAAAACAGAGTTTCCTGGCTATTACACAGCACACAGAGATCCTGGCTTTTACACGCCCCCCAAAGGATCCTGGCAAATTCCCAACACACACAGAGACCCGGGCTATACACGCACACAAAAGGGGGAATTCCGGGTATTCCCCAAAGAAACCCACAGGGGATCCGGGCTATTAAAACAGCCACAAAAAAAAGATCCTCTTTTTTCACAGCAAAAAGAGACCCTTTGGCATTACACAGAAACCACACAGGACCCGGGCTATTACACACCACCCCAGAGATCCGGGAAAATTCACAAAACAGAGACCCAGGGTTTTTTTAAAACAGCACACACAGAGATCCTGGCTATTACACAGCACACACAGAGATCCCGGCTATTACACAGCACAAAAGGGGACCCCGGCTTTTTACACACCCAACCACAGGATCCTGGCAAATTCCCACCACCCCCACAGGATCCTGGCTATTACACAGCACACACAGAGATCCTGGCTATTAAAACAGCCAACAGAGATCCGGGGTTTTCAAACACACCACAAAAGTTTCCGGGCTATTACACAGCACCCCAAGAGATCCTGGCTTTTTAAACAAACACACAGAAAATCCTGGCAATTACACAGCCCACACGGGGGACCCTGGCTTTTTACCCCAGCAAAACCCAAGAGATCCTGGCTATTACAAGCCACAAGAGATCCTGGCTTTTCCCACAGCACACACGAAAACCGGCAAATTACACGCACACAAGGTTTCCCGGCTATTACACACCCAAAAACAGAAAACCCCGGCTATTACACAGCAAAACAGGAGATCCTGGCTTTTAAAACCCCGCACACACAGAGATCCGGTTTTAACACAGCACCAAGATCCTGGCTTTTTAAAAAAGCACACACAGAGATCCGGGCTATTACACAGCACCAAAATAGTTTTCCTGGCTATTCCCACAGCCACAAGGATCCTGGCAAATTACACACCCACACACAGAGATCCTGGCTATTAAACACCACACACAGAGATCCGGGGCTATTACCCCGCCCCCAAAAAAAGAATCCGGGCTATTACCCCACCCCACAGAGACCCCTGGCTATTACACAGCACACAGAGATCCGGGCTATTACACAGCACACACAGAGATCCTGGCTCTTACACAGAAACACCAGAGACCCGGTTTTTTCCCACCCCACACAAGAAAATCCTGGCTTTTCCCCCGGGCCACACAGGACCCTGGGGCTTTTTACACACCCAAAACCAAAAAATTTCCCTGGCTATTACCGGGCCACCCCCAGAGTTTTCCCCCTGGCTTTTAACAAAACCACAGAGATCCGGGCTAAAAAAACACAGCACAACAAGACCCGGCTTTTAAACACAGCCACACAAGAGACCCTTTGGGAATTTCACAGCCCCCGAAAACCCTGGCTTTTAAAAACACCCCCACAGAGATCCTGGCAAATTACACAGCACAAAAAGAAAATCCGGGCTTTTTCACAGAACACGGGAAGACCCGGGCTATTACACAGCACACACACAGAGATCCTGGCTATTACACAGCACACACAGAGACCCGGGCTTTTTTAACACAGCAACACAGAATCCGGGCCCTATTACACAGCACACAAAAAGGAGATCCTGGCTATTACACAGCACACAAAGATATACTGGCTATTACACAGCACAAAAGAGCCCTGGCTATTACACACCACACAGAACCTGGAATTACAAAACAAACACAGAGACCTGGCAAATTACAAAAAAGCCACCAAAAGAGATCCTGGCTATTCCACAGCAAACAGAAAACCCGGCTATTACACAGCACACACACAGAGATCCTGGCTATTACACAGCACACAGAGATCCTGGCTATTACACAGCACACAGAGATCCTGGCTATTACACAGCACACACAGAGATCCTGGCTATTACACAGCACACACAGAGATCCTGGCTATTACACAGCACACACAGAGATCCTGGCTATTACACAGCACACACAGAGATCCTGGCTATTACACAGCACACACAGAGATCCTGGCTATTACACAGCACACACAGAGATCCTGGCTATTACACAGCACACACAGAGATCCTGGCTATTACACAGCACACACAGAGATCCTGGCTATTTACATCACACACAGAGTTTCCTGGCTATTCACCCACACAAGAGACCCCTGGTTTTTTACACGGGGCACACAGAGATCCTGGCTTTTAACACGGGGCACACAGGGGATCCGGGCTATTCCACAGCAACAAGAGATCCGGGCAAATTACACAGAAACCCCCGAGATCCGGGTATTCACAGCACACAAAAGAAATCCTGGCTTTTTCCCGCCAAAAGAGATCCTGGCTTTTTCCCAACGCACACAGAAAATCCTGGCTATTACACAGCCACGGGAGATTGCTATTACACAGCTCACAGAGAGATCCTGGCTATTCCCACAGCCACAAGTATCCGGGTATTACAAAGCCCCCCGAGATCCTGGCAAATTACACAGCACAACGAGATCCGGGCTTTTAAACACACCACACAGAGAGATCCGGGCTTTTTACACAGAAACCACGGGAAAAACCCTGGCTATTACACGCCCCCACAAAAGTTCCGGGCTTTTAAACACAGCACCCCAAGAGATCCGGGGCTAAAAACACAGCACAAGTTTCCTGGCTATTACACGGGCACCCCACAAAATCCTGGTTTTACACAGCAAACAGAGTTCCTGGCAAATTAACAGCACACAAAAAACCTTTGGCTATTACACACCCACAAGAGATCCGGGCCCTATTACACAGCACACAGAAAATCCTGGCTTTTTTAACACGCAAAAGGAAAATCCGGGCTTTTTACAAAAGCGCACACAAAAACCGGGGCTTTTAAACACAGCAAAACAAGAAAATCCTGGCTTTTACCCCAGACACACAGAGATCCTGGCTATTACACACCCAACACAAAAATCCGGGCTATTACACCACAAAAAAAGAATCCGGGCTTTTTAAAACGCACACACAAAGGACCCCGGCTTTTACACAGCCACCAAAAACCGGGGCTTTTTCACAGCAAAAACAGAAAATCCTGGCTATTACACAGCACACAGAGATCCTGGCTATTACACAGCACACAGAGATCCTGGCTATTACACAGCACACACAGAGATCCTGGCTATTACACGCAAACAAAAATCCTGGCTATTAACGCACACAAGAGATCCTGGTATTACCCCAGCCCCCAAAAAAGATCGGGCCCAATTTACACAGCAACAAAAGAGTTCCTGGCTATTACACAGCACACAAGAAAACCGGGCTATTACACAGCACAAGAGATCCGGGCCCAAATTACACGCAAAAAGAAAAACCCCGGGCATTACACAGCCAAAAAACCCCCGGCTATTACACAGAAACCCCAGAGATCCTGGCTTTTACCACGCACCAAGATCCTGGCTTTTTCCCACCCACACGAAGATCCTGGCTTTTTACACGCCACAAGAGATCCTGGTTTTTCACAACAAACAGAGATCCGGGCTATTAAAACAGCAAAACACAGAGAACCTTTGGCTATTAAAACAGAACACCCGGAGACCCGGCTTTTTCACACCCACACAGAGATTCCTGGCTTTTTACACAGAACACAGAGATCCGGGCCCTATTACAAGCAACAAAGAGACCCCCGGCTATTCCCACAGCCACCAGAGACCCCGGCTATTACCCCAGAAAACCCCAGAAAACCTGGCTTTTTCCCCAGCGCCACAAGAGATCCTGGCTATTACACGGGCGAAAACACAGAGACCCGGCTATTAAAAAGCACACAAAAAGGGGCCGGCTTTTTACCCAGCCACACACAGAGATCCTGGCTATTACACAACACACACAGAGATCCTGGCTATTACACAGCCCCACGAGATCCTGGTTTATTACAAAAGCACACCACAAGATCCTGGCTTTTAAACCACACCCACACAGAGTTTCCTGGCTATTAACAGCACACAAGGGGATCCTGGTTTTACACAAGACAAAAGAGACCCCCGGCTATTAAAACCAGCACCCAAGAGATCCGGGCTTTACACGGGCAACACATAGATCCTGGCTTTTTACAAGCACCCCACAGAGATCCTGGCTATTACACAGCACACACAGAGATCCTGGCTATTACACAGCACACACAGAGATCCTGGCTCTTAAACAGCGCACAGGGGATCCTGGTTTTTCCACGGGACACACAAGACCCTGGCTTTTACACAGAACACAGGGGATCCGGGGCTATTACACAGCACACACAGAGATCCTGGCTATTTCACAGCACACACAGAGAGATCCTGGCTATAACACAGCCACACAGAAAATCCTGGTTTATTTACACAGCACACAAAAGAGATCCTGGCTATTACCCCAGCCACAGAGATCCGGTATTACACACACACACACAGAGATCCTGGCCTTTTACACAGCACACAAAAATCCGGCATTACACGCACACAAGAGATCCTGGTTTTTACACAGCACACCCCAAAGATCCGGGCTTTTAAACACAGCACACAGAGATCCTGGCTATTACACAGCACACACAGAGATCCGGGGCCATTTACACAGCCCCACAAAAGTTTCCCGGCTATTCCCACACCCACACAGAAAAACCCGGGGGTATTTCACAGCACACAAAAACCCTGGAATTAAACGGGCCCACACAGAGACCCTTGGCTTTTACACAGCACAAAGAGTTTCCTGGTATTAAAACAGCACAAAAGAGTTTCCGGGCCCTATTACACAGCACACACAGAGATCCTGGCTATTACACAGCACACACAGAGATCCTGGCTATTACACAGCACACACAGAGATCCTGGCTATTACACAGCACACACAGAGATCCTGGCTATTACACAGCACACACAGAGATCCTGGCTATTACACAGCACACAGAGATCCTGGCTATTACACAGCACACACAGAGATCCTGGCTATTACACAGCACACACAGAGATCCTGGCTATTACACAGAAACAAACAGAGACCCTGGTTTATTACACAACACCACAGAGATCCGGGCTATTAAAACAAAAAACCCACGGGAAAATCCTGGCTTTTTCAAAAACACAACCACAGAGACCCTGGCTATTACACGGGGCCAAAAACAAAAAGATCCTGGCTATTAACAGCACAAAGAAAAACCTTTGGCTATTAAAAAAGCACACACAGAGTTTTCCGGGCCATTACACACCCACACAAGAGTTTCCCTGGTTTATTAACACACACAAGAGATCCTGGCTATTAAACAGCACAAAACAAAAGTCCTGGCTATTACAAGCACACACAGAGTTTCCTGGCTTTTTACACAGCCCACACAGAAAACCTGGCTTTTAAAACACACACACAGGGGACCCCGGCTATTACACAGCACACACAGAGATCCTGGCTATTACACAGCACACAGAGATCCTGGCTATTACACAGCACACAGAGATCCTGGCTATTACACAGCACACACAGAGATCCTGGCTATTACACAGCACACAAAGCCCCGGGCTATTTACACACAAAACAGGGGACCCCCTGGCAAATTACACAGCCCCACACAAAAGATCCTGGCCCCAAATTACACAGCACACACAGAGATCCTGGCTATTACACAGCACACAGAGATCCTGGCTATTACACAGAACACACACAGAGATCCTGGCTATTACACAGCAAACACAGAGATCCCGGCTATTACACAGCACACACAGAGATCCGGGTTTTTAACCCCACACACGGGAAAACCTGGCTTTTTCACAGCCCCACACAGAGATCCTGGTTTTTACACAGCCCCAAAAGAGACCCCCGGCTTTTTTACACAGCACACAGAAAACCCCGGGCTTTTTACACAGCACAAAAGAGATC